>NW_004624741.1:8254082-8265802 GCF_000247695.1 Heterocephalus glaber | reverse complement strand
ACCCTGCTCCACTGCTGGTGGGAGTGTAGACTGGTGCAACCACTGTGGAAATCAGTATGGAGCTACCTCAAAGAACTAGGACTGGAAGTCCCATTCAATCCAGCTATTCCCCTGCTGGGGATCTTCCCCAAAGAATTAAAAGAATCACACCACAGTGATATATGTGCACCCATATTCTTAGCAACACAATTTGTAATAGCTAAAACTTGGAAACTGCCCAATTGCCCATCAACTGGAGACTAGATAAAGAAGATTGTTTTTATAAATGGAGTACTACTCAGCCATAAAAATGAGAAATTGGAGAAATTTATAGCTAAATGGATGCATATTGAGGCTATACTCTTAAGTGAAATAAATAGGACACACATGTATAAATACCGAATAGTTTCTCTGGTGTGAGAAACTGAAAGTGTAAAGAAGGACTAAAAGGTAAAATAGATAATGTGAAATAGGAAGAAAAGGGGCAAAGGGGAAGGGGAAGTGGGAGGGTAGGGAAAAGGAAAGAAGGGAATGGAATTAATATGAGAAAATGAAAAACTTGAAACAAAGTCTTTGTAATTAGGGAGGGATGGAGGGGTTGAAGGGAGGGCAGGGGGAAGGGTGAAAAATAAGAACCAAGAGAGATTATATATAGGTGCAAATTTCCAATGATGAATGTCATTATATTGTATACCTTAAATGTACCAATAAATTAATTAAAAAATATGGATTGTGGAGAAGTGGGTCAAAAGTCCATGCTCTCACCAGGCACTGCTGTGTCAGTCCATGGATATATTTATCAACCTGGAAACTCTGAATCTCATTGTTCAAAAGATTTTATTGATGTTCATTATATAAGGAGAGTAATTAACTCATTAACCATTGGAGATAAAACTCCACTTCCATGTGCCATTTCTTCTCCAGAGGCTGTAGGATCATCTTTCAGGTGACTATAGCCCATCCTGAAGCTACCTAGGCTCACTCACAGATACATTTAAGCATTATTAATTGCAAAGAACTGTTCTCTCTGGCAATATCTTTTGTCTTCCTGACTACGCAGATCTCCACTCTCAGCCATGACCACTCCACTTCTCTCCATCCAGAACTTGTCTCAGCCTCAGCCCTGTCTGAGATCCAGTGTCAGAATCTTATGCCCATACTCTATTCATCAGGTTCCATGGGGACTGAAACACGCACCCATGTGGGATTCTGAAAAAAAAAAAAAGAAAAAAGAAAAAAATAGATATGAGAAAAAGATGGCAAGACACTCAGCAACCAGCAAGAGTGGAAATGAGTTATGATCTCAGATTCTGAGGGAAGCAAAGGCAGGAATAACATTGAACACGTGTGAAAGGTGAAGAGGAGCACTCCTGCTCTCAGCACTCTAAGTAACAGAAAGGCGAGAGAATGGAGAAGGTTAGAACACCATCTCTGCTCCAGGCTTCAGACTCCTTCCTGCCAGTTATTCACACAGGTCAAGTGAATCTAGGAAGTGTAGTCATGATCGTGCTCACATCATGTCATGGAGCAGGGAGAAGAACCATGAGAAACTCATCTATGGGAATAATTAGAAAAAGGCCATCACATTTTCTACTCTAGTCTCTATCTTTTCAATGCTTTTTGTGGTGAGAGTACACTGATCCAGTTAATACTAACAGCTGATTGCTAATTACAAAAATTGAAATGTTCCTAAATTTTTTTTAATGAATTGTGTCTTGTATGGGTTATAAAGCTTGGATTTTGGTGTTATCAACTGAAGTTGTGCGTGTGTGTGTGTGTATGTGTGTGTGTATGAGTGTAAATTACTTTGTATATTTACTGTCCTTTCAATAGAGTTTTAAAAAACTATTCAATAACCAAGATATCTGTTGTATAGCTAAACTTCTAAGTTAGGTATTTTCAACAACAGAATTATTATTATTTTGGGCTGGGTAGCTATTTGTTGTGAAGGCGTAACTCATGTATTGTAGGATATTTAGCAACACACCTAACGTCTACCTACTAGTTGCCAGTAGTACTGTCCCCCATTATGATAATCAAAAATGTCTCCTAATGTTGCCAAATATTTCTTTGTGCAGTATCACTGATGGTTGACAAGTACTACTGTAATTCATTCTGTGGTCATTAAAAAAGAAAGGAAAAATGAAGTAAAGCTGCTAAGATTGTTTGACCCTGATTTGTGTATCATCTGTGGTAGATGGCCTCTAGTCCAGCCTCTGGTGACTCTTGCCTCTGGTATTCTTACCCTGGGTAGTTCCATGGCATATTCTATGAGGATTAGATTGTGTGACCAAATGGATATAGGACAAAGGATGGTATGACACTTCAAATATTAGTGCATGAGGGCCGGGGATTTAGCTCAGTGGTTTCCCCACCTGCTGCTCAAGAGCAAGGACCCGAGTTCAATCCCCGGTACCCAAAAAAAAAAAAAAAAGCAAATATTAGCGCATGAGTGATTTCCTCTCAGTTTTAAATTTAATCCGTCTTATATGTCTTGCTGTGGGAGAAACCAACTGTTATGCAATGAACTTACTCAGATAACAAATGGAGCAAGGAACTCAGGTCTCCAGTCAAATCCAGGAGAGAACCAACAAATGCCAGTAACACATTAGTGAATGCAGAAGCAGACTGTCCAAATATAGCTGAACTTAGATGGCTGCAATTCTGGCTGACTTCATACAGACTTTAAGCCAGAATAACAAGGACAAGTTACCCTCTAATTACTGACTCACTATGAGATAACATTCTAGAACTAGACAACAAAAACATCATGGATATAAAAAATAGGTAATGTGCTGGGGAAGTATATGTACAATATTATTTATAATTAACATCTAAAAGACAAAACAGTGCTTACAACCATTCAATTGAAAATGGCTATGGGTTTGAACAGGCAATTCATAGTAGAAGAAGTTATATAGCCAATATGAATAGATGGTGAACCTCACAAGTATTAAGGAAAATATTAAAGCCACAGTTGGATACTATTTCTACCCATAAGGTTGGCCAAATTTATAAAGTCTAATAATGAATTAATGGCATTTTAGAGATCAGATCAGGACTATCTAGTAAATGGACTTTTTTTGGTATTGTACAACTTTTTAAAAACTTCAATTTTAGGTATATAAGATAAAAATTTTAATTCTTACACATGTGCATAAGGAATCATTACAAGGATGTGAATCCACTGATTAATTTAATAAGCATTTACTGAGTTTCTGTTACAAATTACACAGTGTTGTAGGTCCTGGAGATTTATCAATGCCAGTTAGACAAAATATCTTCTGTACAAAGCTTACATATTATCTGTGAGAAGTCACGCCAACAAAATATAATTTAGACAGGTACCATTATAGAAAGTGGGCACGAAATTACCCATCTAATTGAAAAACTATTGAGTAGAGACTTCAGAAATAAAGCAAGGGGCAGATATTGTGAGAGTGGGCTGAGGATAAAAGCTCAGAGGCCAGTGTCATTCTAGAAACATATTGGACAATAGGGCTAGAGCAGAATGATTGACTGAAGGCGCCAAGATCAGAATGGTTGTTGAAGAAGTTTGTAAACCATGATCATGACAATGGATTTCATTGTGAATGATTTGAGATCTCAGAGGAAAATTAGTAGGAAAAGTGGCATGATTTATCTTACAAGCCACCTTGGCTGCTGTGAGTTGCAAGGGTTGGGGGCCCATGATTAGAAGCAGGGAGATAGTCTAACTACGGCCTCCTGACATTAATCCAGGTGAGAGGTTATAGTTATTTTGATCGCCATCAATGAATTCTGGAGACAGAGCCAAAGGAATTTACAGATTTGTTGATTGTGACTGAAAAAAGGAAGAGAAAAGTCAAAGATAGGTAATTGTCAGAGATTTTTCTTACATTTTTGTCCTGGTTTTGATAGTCATACTAACACTGATAATTACAAACTTTCCAAGTAATTATCAATACAAAACTGAATAGCAAAGTGGTATGTTTTTGAATATTAGAGTTAAATGATGGAATTTGATCTTTATGTATCAATTTGATTACTTATCTTGGAGTAAATGTCTATTTCCCATAATGGTTTCAAGTCTGTCTTTTATGAGTTCTTTATCACTAAGTGTGCAAAAAATGGGATGAACAGAAATATAGTCACTGCCCTTAGAGTAGGTATTCCAAAAAGAAAAGGCTACACACAGTTTCGCTTAGATCTGTAGTTTCAAACATCCAGGCTTCTGATAAACAAATATTTGGTAGCTTGCAAACTGCTCATAATACATTTAGAACGATAAAAAGGAGCTGTTCAAACACTATATTGACTCTAAATATTTTACCATTTTCTGTCTCCAGTATTTCACTTAGTAGAAGTTTACTGAGATTATGGAATAGTTCCATTAAGTGTTTCATGCTTTGCCTGGGTGAATTAAATGGAAAATATCTGTTTTTACAATGATTTGCAGACTGAGAGCATGTATTCTAAACATTAGCAGATATTTCTTGATCATGTTCGCTTTTCCCCCATGACCTAAATCTATATTCAGATTCTATTTTGTTTGATACAATCATTTATTTAAAAGCTAATTGAAGAGGAGTTTTAAAAGAGCAAATACTCACTGATACCAATAATATGGCTAGTTAATACTCTGAACAAAATAAAAGGTAGATAACAGAAAATAAAGACACAGATCTTTCTAAAATGGGGGAGGGATCAAGAGATGGAGGGAGGCAGAAAAGGTGGATGAAAAAAGAGACTAAAATTTGTACGCACACGCAGCAACTCCACACAAAAAATGTAAACATCATGCAGTACAAGCATGTACTGATAAAAATAGAAAAATTTTTAAAATGGGGAAATTAGACCTCTGAATCTGAGGGATAATGGTCATAAGCATGATTCACTGAGTCTTACCATGTTTCAGGAATTGTGCGAAGTAAATGTTTTCATTTTATCTTGGAGCAGTTGTGAAATTGGTACCCGTGTTCCCTGTAACATACCAACTTCTGAGAGGTTAACCAATGGGCCCAAAGTCACATGGCCAGTATTTAAACCTAAATGTCTGGGACCAAAGCATTTGTTATTATCTGCTGCTATATACTGCTTCCCAATTTCCACCTAGATCCTTGATAAAATGGCAAAACACTCAGAAAGAAAAGTCCAAAAGGAACTTTCCCTTCTAAAATGATTCAATCAACCATTTTCCCCCTACAGTGACAATTTAAACTTGCTACACTGTCATTTCAGTCACTACTAGCCATATGTAAGTACTTAAATTTAAAGTCACCGAGTGAAACAAAATCAACAATCCAGCTTATCAGTAACATTAGTCACATTTATAAAGCTCAAAGCTTTATGGGGAAATGTCAGTAACCACACTGAACAGCAAATGTTATAAAGAATTTTATAAAATTTCTGTCTCTGCAGGAAGTTTGATGGGATAGTACTACTGTTAGGCATAGAGCAAAGTAACAAGACTCACTCTCTCCCTCTTGAAAATGAAAAAAATAGATTAGTCCCTCAAAAAAGAGCATACATATATATACATATATATGCAGTATACTATCTGCTACAAAATCTCTTTTCATTAGGTAAGTGAAAAAAATATGAATTTTACAGTTCCATAACCATTCTCATGTTCAAATAAAAAATATTTTATTTCATAAAAGAAAATTAGATTTGTGATAATCATTTTAAAATAGTTATAGACAAATATAGTAATAAATTAGATTTGAATATTTCAAAGTTTGATATGCTAAAATATTAAAGTAAAAAGTTTAAAAAAGTGATATTATTGCTTTTCATTAAAAGGTGTATATTCCTTCTAGAATTTCATTTAAACAAGCCAGATTGCCAGGAGTGCTGAGCCCCAAGAAATCATTACATTCACCAATGCAAAATCCCTGTAAAATAGAGCCACAGATCCCAGAAGAGACTGCTCAGATCAATAACACCCAAAAAGTGGCAGTCTTATCTTTTTTCATTACTTAACCTCCACTCAGATAAATATTTTATGCTAAAAATAATAATCCAAAACTCAGGATGTCCACAGTGGATTTTTTTTTTTTTTGCCTTAAAAGATTACTTAAGCCAGAAGAACTTTAACTTGGGAAAGGAAATACATCAGTTGAAAATTATAACATGGTTCAAATAAACACCTGCTTTTTACACTGGGAAAGAAAGTGCTTCAAGGATCTAAATAGAATAGGTAAGTCCCTGACTATGAATCATAACTGTAGTAAGATGGAAGGAGAAAAACCCAAATAAAATAATTGTCAGATCTATATCTCAGAGTTAGTCCTAAGAATTGGGACAAACATGACCACTCTCCCATAATGCAGGCTTAAATGGAGGTTCATTGGGGAATATTTTGTAGGGCAGAGTTGGCTCAACGCAACCCCAATGGAGTATGTAGCTGTAGCTGTTCTGTGGAAATGTATACTTGGATAGGCAAGGCTAGGTAATCACAGGGCATTATAGGAAGATAGAAGAAAGCCCCCATTCCTCTGCTGCCATTTTGTATATTTATAGGGAACTTAGTTGTTTTTGGTCAAGTGAATTATCTTCTTGACTTCCTAGTAACCTCAAGGACTTCATGTAAAACTTTCTAGAGTGAGTTTAAGTCCCAGATTCAGTGCTGGGACACCAGCTCATTACCAACACACAAAAAGGAGAAGGGACTCTCTTCTCAGACAAATGATTCATTCTCTCCAGCTTTCCAATTTGGCATCTACCTCTTTTGACCCAAAAGTCAGTCTAAAAAATATTCAGTTTGATCCCAAAGGTCCTTCCTAGACTAGGTTTTTCAAAATCTGCCAAAATGCTGGTTGAGTCTTAGAGGCTTTTCTTTCTCTTTGCTGTGCACATGGCTTTATGATGAGCCTGTCAGTGTCCTCACTTGGGAGAAGTATGGAAATGAGTGAGTACGTGTATGTGTAAAATGTGTAAGCTTATATACCCAATGGTCTACATCTCTTGGTCTCCATATTGTTTCTTTCATCTTAACAAAAATTAATGAGTAACAAAGATTAATGAATCATTAATCCCTAATTATTCTCTTCAGAGGCAATTTTAGTGGCTTGAGGTAAATATATCTTTTAAAAGTGTACACTTCTGAAATGCCAGATCCTATTTGAGACATAGGGTGACTCTTAATACTCTCTTTGAAAAGTTAAGTATTCATATTGTAAGCTGGGCTAGACAAAAGGAATTGCTGTTGGAAACCCCAAGTCACATTGCCAAGTGGGAAAATTAAATCAGAATCTAGATGATCAGTCTGCAGTTCTTGTGTTCTCCAGCACTTCAATTTACTACTTCTAAATAGTTGGGTTGCGAGCATTTGAATGTGAGTTTATGTGAGTGTTTGTTTGTGTGTGTGTCTGTGTGTGTGTGTGTGTGTGTACAGTTGATAACGGTATATATAACATATAACACATGCTTTGTTATGAGCGATGACATTCCAGCCCTATGAATGTATTAGAGAGAGCTTTAATGTTTTCTCAGTTCTCAACTAAGGCTTGGGAAAATGCTGATGGCAGAACTGAGCCTAGATCAGCTTTGTGCTTAGATATTCAGTACTACAATTTAAAGGTATTGAGTGGTGCAAAGCCAGAATATTTCTTGCAGCTATCATTTCCCCTCCGGTGTGTTATAAATTTCTAACCCATCTCAAACTGGATTTACTAGATTTCAAGTCAAACTTGCTATGATGTCCCCTCTTGGTAAATGTATCATCCCCTTGTTAGTTGCTCAAGCCAGAAATCTAGAAATCATTCTTAAATACTCTTTTCCTCTAAACCTCTGTACCGACACAAGTCCTCCCACTCCGTGCCCAACCTTTCAAATATATCTCTGATTCCTTGATGTCTCTGTCATTCACCAAATTTAGGCCAGATCATCCCTTCAGGTCTGAGTGCCTGGAACTCTCTTCCTCTAGCGTTTCATTCTCCAAACTGAAGGAGATAATTAATTGCAAATATAATTATGTCTATGATCTGTTGAAGCTTTTCTAAACGCACCCTTATTGCTTTCAGGATGTACTGAAAATTCTGTGATCATGTAATTTCAACTAACTTGTTCCTTCTAGTAATTTATACTGATATCATTTTGTACTACATGAAGAGTACATCATAGGCTTCTTATACTAATTCTAAATAACTTCCACTTAGCCTTATGGATCAGTTTAAATGTCCCTTCTTCCCTAATTGCCTACCACAATGTCTGATTTTACCACCCATCTTCGTATTACTATGTGGTACCTGTGCACTGAACTAATTAACGTGTGTATATTTCAAGAAGTGCACATGCTTTTCTTTAAACTGCATTTAATGATGTATGACAAAATAGAGATGGACTAAAGATGTTCTGTTTTTTAGCAGAATTTAGAGGAAATTCAGAGCGGCTAGGATATGATGTGTTGGAAGATATAATAGTATCTCATGTATAATCTCTCCAGCAGACAACAGATTCTCAAAGAGATGTTTTCTGGGTAACTATCAAAAAGTATTGTTATAGTACCATTTGTTAAAATATATAAAATATAAACTGATATCTAGCAAAGTCTCTCAAGTGAAACTAAAATACTTTCAGAAATTTAAGGGAATTTTTTAAAAAATGAAGAGGCCACATTAACCATCAGTGGTATGATTTTTGTTGAATAGAGTAACTATAATCTGTTATATAGGAAAGCCAAAGTAAGTTTTAGAGAGTTGTAGCATCTTGATCTATAACTGGTGCATACAGTGCAAAATACAAACATATCTTAAGACTCTCTTAAGAAAGTCTTTTCACTCTCTTAAGACACAACTTCTCGGTTGGAAACACAGGACTTTTCTATGGAAAAGAAAAACATGTTAGAGAGCTAAACAGAAATCTTAGCAGAGCCAAAAACCTCATGGGTAATATCAAGACATTTGTACATTTGCATGTAAGAGGAACACAAATAATTGTTATCAAGAATGAGTCTGTGCTACATTTCAAACAACTACCAATTATTTTTACCTCCTCTCATTGATAGGTGAGATCTGTTTGCCCACCCTTGGAATCTGGGCTGGACTTACAAATTGTTTGAACAACAGACTATTGTAGAAGACAGGTTGTGAGGCTTCTGCCTTTTGGTTCCAAGTTGTCCTGCTTCCACTTGTTCTCTTGGAAGCCCAAGCTAGTTGGTGAGACCATTAGGATCAAGGACACATGGTTCAGCTGAGGCCCCCTTGGCCCAAAGCCTCCCAGCCAACTCGCCAGGTGATGCAACTGTGTGAGTGACACTCAGAGAGGTCAGATGAAAAATCACCCAAGTCAGGCCAGCCAAAATTCCTAACCAACAGTATCATGAGAAAACAAAATTGTTGTAGCCACAATATTTTATAAAGGATTATTATGCAGCAACAGGTATCTAAAAAAGAGATGATGTATTATGTAGTACTACCAAAGTGATTTAAAGACCAGCTTTGCGATGCATCCTTGATGGGATTGTTACTTTGAACCTGCCTAAATTGTACTAATGGGCCTGTAAAAGAGAATCAAGTCTGATTCTTGTAAGTCACCTTAAAAGGTCTCCTTCCAGATTGATATCTGTTCCCTAATAGGAAAGTTTTGGATGTGGTCATCCACCTCTTTCTAACCTATCAAATAACTCATCATTTAGTACATATTTTTCTGTAACTAGAGTTTTTGTATTGTTTTATTTTGTTCCTGCTTTTTATTTAAGCAAGACTAAGAAGTAGGAAAATGCGACAAAAATCTCCTTTTTGGTTTTTACTAGGCCTTTGCAATTTACTTGCTGTCATTATTGTTTCTGAAATCTTTAAATGGATAATTTTGAAACTACGCAACAGGAGAATCTTTACAAGGTTGTAATGTAACCTTGTCATGATTAGTTCATTAGTCTATGTGTACATTACTTGCAAGTATTTGAGGGAAAACTACAGCAGTCCCAGACATAGCTCAAAGCTTACCTTGCCTGACTTTCCTGAGCTTGACAAGGTAATGTTAAGAGACTCATTTAAGTCTATTACATCTAAGACTTTTAAAGTTCTCCATGTAGGTTAAGTAAAACCTTCTACTTCAGTTCAGCAGAAGACAGCATCAAGGGGACAATGTGAATTCTGAACTTTTATATTGATCTTTTGCATTTATGTGCATTAATTTAAATATCTGGGCTCCAATTCTTAAATTCAAACCCAATAGTGGGAAGCCAGATGTGTACATGTTTTCCAGAATCATGTGCAAGGTGATCATGTTCACCACAAATGTCTATTTAGAGGAACATCTGCTTCATATTCATCAGTATTTTTAAATGCTCCATTATTATTAATTTTATTTTTCATGACTTTGCTTTTCCAATTTTAATTTCTTTTGCACTCACAAATGTAAAAGAAAATAAAAATATTCTCACTTACATTTTCTTATTTCATTCTTTCTGCTTCAAGGATCTATTAAAAAGAGGAGCCATAAAGGAAAGATTCTGATTAAAATTGAATTCCACTATTTCATATTGGGTAATTATTATTTTTGCATTTTTCACAGTAACACTTTTTGTTCAGATGTAACACAATTTTTTAGTCTGCCAACACTGAATATAATTTATGAACATTAAGAATGTTCAAATCTTAGGCATACAGATATGATCCCTGATAAATGGATATATTCAGATAGCCATCTTCTATAAAAATATAGAATATCAGTATTGCTCCAGAAAATTCCCCTGCACATATTTCCAATAAATAATGACCTAAACCTCACAATAACAATTGTGGTGACTTCTACCATTGTAAGGTAATTTTGCTGTTTCCTGGGTTTATATAAATGGGATCATATACTACATAGGCCTTTGTGTTTGGCTTATTTTGCTCAATATAATATTTTGAGTTTCCATTATGTTTGTGCATACCAACATTAGTTATCTTCATTATTGTGCAGCATTTCATCATAGTATGCCTCCCTTATCTATAGAGAGTATATCCCACGACACTCAGTATATGCCTGAAACTTTAGATAGAACCAAAGTACATATACTCTGTATTTTCTTATACATATGCAACTAACAAAGTTAAATATATATTAGGCACAATAAGAAATTAAAAGTACCTAATAATAAATAGAATACTTATAAAACATACTGTAATAAAAGTGATATTATGTGGTCTCTCAAAATATGTTATTGTGTTGAACTTACTTTTCTTTTCAGAATGATAGATGACACTGTACACAAAAGAAGAACTTTAGAACTTCTCTTTGGTATACTGTAAATGCTAGCATCACTACTGTTATCCTCTGTGGCTATTCTTTATAAAAAAACAAAAACCAAACAAAGAAAACCCCAGAGTTTCAAGCACTGCAATACTGTCACAATCAATCTGACAACTAAATTAGTCACCAAGTGACTACCAGGAGGATAGCTTATACAGTGTGGATATGTAGGACCACATCCGAAGTAGGGAAGTCTGAGATTTCAACATGCTACTTGGAAAGGTATGCAGTTTAAAGCATGTATAATTACTTTTTGAAATTTCAATTTTTTTCCCCATTAAGTTTATTGGTACATTTTTGGTATAAAATACAGTTAGATTCATCATTGGGATCTTGTACCATTACATGAGTCTTTTGGTTCTTATTTTTTTCCCCTTCCCTTGCCCTTCCTTCACCCCCTCCACCATTCCCTATTTGTAAAGACTTTGTTTCCATTTTTTTTCCTCTTCTCATATTTTTTCCTTTCCCTTTTTTCCCTTCCCCTACCCCTCCCAATTCCCCAGCTCTTTTAGACCTTT
>NW_004624741.1:8212117-8250995 GCF_000247695.1 Heterocephalus glaber | reverse complement strand
CCGGCTCACCTTCTCTGCCCTAGGAGCCTGGGATGGAGGCAGGGAGCTTCCTTCCAGGTGCTGGGACCAACTGACCTTCTCTGCCCTAGGAGCCTTCTCTGCCCTAGGAACTTGGGATAGAGTCAGGGAGCTTCCTTCCGGGTGCTGGGACAGGCTGAGCTTCTCTGCCCTAGGAGGCTTCTCTGTCCTGGGAGCCTGGGATGAAGGCAGGGAGCGCCCTTCTGGGTGCTGGGACAACCTGAGCTTCTCTCTGAAATTTCAATTTAATATTTTCAAATAACAGTTGACCACTGGTAACTAAAACCACAGAAAGCGAAACTACAGATGGAATATATAAACCACAGTGAGTCTAGCCATTTTCCTTTTGATAGACGTTTGCAGTATTTCAAATTTTTGCTATTATATAAAAGGCTGATATAAGCACTCTTATGCATGTCTTTTTTGCATATAAACATTCATTTCTCTTATGCAGAAATTAAAGTTTTGAATCATAAGGTAGATATATGTTTAACTTAATAGAAACTTCCAAAGTGTTTTTCATACTTGTTTCTTTTGTGTTTAGATGTTTTAATGTTTCTGTGTTGTGTTAACTATCTCTCATTACACATTGCTCATCACTAACAAATGTCTTATTTTGGATGACTGCAGATCCAAACATGGATGTTTACATGGATGTCACAGTTCATGGATTTTACATGGATGTTACAATAATGTATAGACCTTTAATAATGTTTTTGCTTGAAATACAACATTTCAACAATGCTTTTATGTATTTTCCTATGTCAAACACGTGTTTTCACTTTTTTTTCTACCACCAAGATCTATATACATGTGTCTGATATAGATAGGTAAGAGTTTCCCTGTAGTTTCTGAAATTATTGGTTATAATAGAACATGAGTCTTTTCTACTTATAAGACTCTGAAAATTTTCTCCTAATTTAGAGAATCATTAAATTATTTTTGATTCCTAACTATAATTTAAGAGAGTTTCTCAGCCTTTTAAAAACTAGATTCAAAGAAAGAACAGGAGTGACACACGTGGGATTAGTGGTCAAGTCTTCTGGCATTAGGTTCTTCTCACTCTTTGCTGCAAGTCTGCAACTTGTGCTGTATATCAAAAGTCTATCTTGACTTCCCACTGGCATGTAGTTGATCTAATATTTGATGTTGCCACAAGACCAAGAGAAGGTATCATTGTATACTGTAAGGGACTATCTCCTCATGCATTACACAGAAGCAATAGAGTAACAATTGTAGCACAGACAACTGAACAAGAAGTTACATGTTTTTCTCCAGGGATGGATATTTATGTTAGCACTACTCTTTTGGCTCTGGTAATGCTGTCAGGACTGCCTCCTATCTGCCAGAACACTCAATTTAGTACCTGTATTCCCTATTTCTGTTCTCCTCAACCTCTGCCATTTAATTTTTACCTGTACTCTGTGGCATGTCTTTAGCCATCTGTATATAGTCAGGTTATTCACTTCATTCATTCGTGCTGGAATAATAATGCAAATTTTGTAGTGACTCTTTTGAAGATAGTGATTAATCTAGCAAAGACACTTTAACAGTGGATTTTACAAATCATGGCCAGTTGATAAGTAATGGAGTACTTTTCGTGAGGCAGTCTTTTTAATACCTTCAAATAGCTGTATGCAGTATTTATCTATCTGTATGGGAACTATTCCTGGCAACAAGACTATCCTGATAAAGCAACCAATGCTATTTATTCCTTTCAGTCTCGTGAATGCTTTTCAGACAACTAAGAGGTCAGTGAGAGTCAAGGGAACAGACTAGTAGGGCAGGAAATAGAAACTATTTTAAGAGTTTAATGTGTGTAGCATCATCCTACTTACAAGGTAAACTTATATTAAGATCCTTATAATATACTCATTTTGTTTCTAAGAAGATTCTTCCTGATCCTCTTTACACAAAGTCCAAAGTAATTTCTAAAATATAGCACCATTAACAAGATGCAATATATACTCCTGGGATGCTTTTGAAGGCAATACCCACCAGAATATAAGAATAGGCAGGCTGGATCATAGAACATTATAGAATAAAGACTTATTATAAAACTAGGTCATCTTTTTTCACTTTATAGATTTAGCAATGTTAAGTAGGGGCCAGTTGTATCAAAATATGAAAGAGACTTTAAGAGAGTTTTGCCAGGACTGGCTTGCGGTAATCAGACCCATTTCCTCTTCTTCCTGAGCACACAGTTAGACACTGTTTCCTGACCTCCTTCCGTGTGGTCACAGTTAAGCGTGACCATGTAACCAAGAAACAGCCAAAAGGCTGGGAGTGAGAGTGGTGTGTACAATTTCTAGATCTGGACAACAAAAACTCTCACAGAAGGAAAACAAAGTATAAAATGGAAGAAACCTCTATGTGATCACTGCCAGAAGAAAAAAAGAAGACAAAAAATAGAGAAATGTTTAGAAAAACTCAGTAAGAACAATTCACCAAAAACAAACCAAAATGCTAGCAAACAACAACAACAACTGTCAAATTAAGTATGAGAGACACATCTGCTAACAAATGGAAGCAAAAAACGCTGGAAGGACTTGATATTTTGACAGCTTCCCAGTTGATGTTAGTTTTCCATTCAGGGGCTGAAGGTGTAGCTCTGTGGTAATGTCAAAATTGAACTCCTTAGTCCTTTTCTTATTCATTCACCTCTGAGGAAACAAGTGGCTGTATTAATTAAGGAGTTGCTTGAGAGACAGAGACAGAGGGAAAAAAGCAAACAAAGGAAATGTCCAGTTTTCTTTATCATCCCCTCTCCCTTGCTCTTATATGCAACCCAACTCCCAGTGAATGAGGCCCTGGATTCAATCTCCAGGACCAAATTATTTTTTTAAAAAAAGAGAGAGAATAGTTTCTCATTCAATTTAGTTGCATAACTTATACTAGAAATAACAGCCTAAGCAGCTTGAGTCATGGTATTACAAGAAAGATAGAGACTAACTCCAGTCATTCAACAATATACTTAAAGGGATTGACAATATGCCAAAAGATAAGTAAAGGAAGGCACAGGTGTATGTTTTAAATTAAAATAAAGTGTTCATTCATGAATGCACTTTTTCCTTAATTCTAGTCCATGTTATTTCATTGTGATTGCATTTATCCAGTAAATTGCTGGTTCCAATCATTGGACATGATAAGACTTCCATAGCAGCTACCCCATGTCCAAAGTGCTAGGTAGTATTTAAATAAAAACATAAAAATGAGAAGACTAGTTTTTATGAATATTTACTTTAGGTTAGACTGAGAAACTCATCCAAAAAATTAGCTTAGAAGCAGAACATTGGAGTTGAAGTTGGAGGAAAGATGGCCCAGAGACAGAACAGACTGAACAAGGTGGGGAAGGACTGGGCGTTTTGAAGGAATGAAAATAGGCCAAGCTCGGGTGGTTTTGGACAGAAGCAAGCAGAGGCTAGAGCATGGTAGGGTTGTCAAGGTGGATGTTTATTAAAAGTCACCGTGAACTTTTACAAAATGGGGCAGCAGGTGTTATTGTTAGGTATTAAAAAGATTACTTTGAATGGATCTCTGGAGAATATATTGGAGAAGATGAGAGAATAATTTTTGTAGGGGTAGTCTACAAACAGAAATTTGTTTTATGGCAATCTAGAAATTTGGATGTGGTGGCTTGGTCTAGAGCAATAGAAATGGTGACTTAAAACAATGCATGCATCTTGAAAAATCTGGAGATGAAATTAATGGGAGTTGGGTTGCATATAAGAGCAAGGGAGAGGGGATGATACAGAAAATTGGACATTTCTTTTGTTTGCTTTTTCCCCTCTGTCTCTGTCTCTCAAGAAACTCCTTAATTAATACAGCCACTTGTTTCCTCAGAGGTGAATGAATAGGGAAAGGACTAAGGAGTTCAGTTTTGACATTACCTTTAGTCTACCTGCAAAATAATTAAGTGGAGATATTAAAAACATGGCTCAAAATATAAGGAGGCCTCTCCAAACACACTGATAATACTGAAAACCTCAAGCAGATTTATAATAAAAAATACTTCTCCTGAAGTAAAGTTGGAAGAGTTGATGCAGAGAAGGTACAAATAGTATGCTTTATATGTGAATCTTTGCATGGCTTCAATATAATGAAACTAAATCTACCAGTTTACCCCACACTTGTGAAAGAAGTACCCCTTACTCATTAAATTCAAGTAGATCACATGTGATTTTATAGTAAAGTTAAATCTTTCTTCTGAAACTTTCTTTGATAGAGAAAAATACACAAATGCAATTTTACAAAACCTCTGAAAATCCCAAATAAGGGAAAAGAAAATTGTTCACATTTTGCACAAAAGATTATTTTTTGTTAAAAAAAGTTAGTTTTGTTCGTGTTTTAATGAGGTTTATTTATCTTAAACCACATAGAAAATTAAAAGGCAGGAATACGGTTAGCTCAATCAATTTTTTTTTTTTTTGTACCGGGGATTGAACTCAGGACTTTGTGCTTGCGAGGCAGGCACCGGAACCACTGAGCTAAATCCCCAACCCTAACTCAACCAATTTTTACTTAGTGACAGAGGTGTTAGTCATTCTGCTCATTACAATCATTGTATTGTCCTTTTCTTTTACATAATTTAAAAATAATTCTTATATACACTTTAACAGTTGTTATTCAAAGGGTTAATAATGATATTCAAAATTCTGTTGACCATACTTTGAACCACCTATGGGGAAGTGCCAAGTTTAGATGACCAAGATGAACATGCGCATGTTTATTCCTTTCTGTCAATATATTACAAGAAAAATACTGATGTAAGACATGAAAAAGATCACTAATTTAGAATAAAAGAATAATCTGTCCCCAATTATCTTGTCTCCTGCAGAGATGAGACGTATGCTTCTTCATGTCCATCTAATATTAAATTAATTGCAAAAATGCTGTTGGCAGTATGAACTGAAAAGAGAAGGAAATTCCAGTTTGAAGAAAACTCACGTGTTACCCACCTGCTCAATTGCCTAATACTTTTCAGATGGATTGAGCAGTGAGATGGGAATCCATGTTCTGTTCTGACCTTAAAGGGTCATGCTGTTTAAACGGCATCTGAATTCTTTACCCCCCAGAAATCTAATATTGATCAGATGGTTTGGGTCCTACAAATATGATGTGTGCAGATAGCAGTTTCTGGAGAGTATCCATGGATCTGCCTCAAGCAGAGCCCTCACAGTGTTAGCCCAGGAACCGCCAAGCTGCTGCTATGAAAGATGAAGCCTCGTGTTTAGGACCTTTAGAATCAATCTTTTCTTCTCTAGGAAGAAAACTTAGATCATATTTTATCCAACCCACATTTAGAAAACAAGAACTTTGGCCCAACACTAAAATACCCTGGGTAAAGCAAAAGGAGAAAGTAAGGTGGGAGAGGGAGAGGGAGAGAGAGAGAAGAAAAACAATGGAGGAGGAGAAGGAGGAAGGGAGAGAAGGATGGGAGAAGGAAGAGAAAGAGGGAGGGATACAGAGATGATATTGAATCAGTCTTTTGGGAAAAATTAAAATGTATGTTTATGGACACACATAATGCTGACTGCAGGTCAGGACCTATGAACTGTGTACTAACTTCCCAGGTTGTAACTAAATGGATGTGAGACATCAAGGGGCATTAATATCTCATTCATATCCTGGGGTCTTCTGGCAAGTTTATTGGTCCTCTTGTGGAGGATAGATCAACTGCTTGCCATATTGGCTTTTGCCATGTCATATGTCCGTGCTGTGACATGGGCACCTGAAACACACAGCAGGACCCAGAGCATTTGTGGAAAAGCAGCGATACAGCACTGTGGAAACACACAACTTCAGAAGAGGCAGCAGAATTTATTATATAGGTCTTTACACTGATCAGGGAAGGTTTTTAGTACCAGTGCAAAAAGTTACAAGGAATTCTGAACAAAATGTGAAAATAACCAAATTTGCCTGTTAGAATGAGGACATCTATATGATGTCATTCCAGAGATGGATTAGAAGAGATGTGTAATGGAATCTTAGAAATGATTCATAAATCCTGGTAGAGATGATGAAACTTGAATAAAGCAGAAAGGTTTTTTTCTTATTCTACCCTTTATTTATTTTTTTATATGTAAAAAATTAATCTCAACCCTTTATTTCCGTACATAAAAATAACTTGAAAGGATCTACGAACCTAAATATGAAAGACTAAAACTATAAAACTTTAAGTAGAAATTATAAGGGAAAATGTTCATGGATTTAGGGTAGGCAAGAATTTCCTAGGATAAAAAAAACATGATGTATTAAAGAAAAAAATTGCTAGATGAGATTCCATCAAAATTTAGAATTTTAAAAGACAGTATTAAGAAAATGAAAAGTAGTCCTTAAACAGACCATATTTATAATACATATAACCTAAGACCAGAATATATAAAGAACTCTTACAGTTCATTAATAGACAACCCAATTAAAAAGTAGACACAAGAAGATGATAAATAGCCAGTACAGCACAAGGAAAGGTGTGCAAAACTAGAAACAGAAAAATACTAATCAGTACAGTAACAAGATGGTATACTCTCATTAGGGAGATTAAGTTAAAAGTTTTAAAAGAACAAATGTCAGCTTAGGTGTGAACCAGTTTGAACTTTCTAATACTGCTAATGTGAATATAAAATGATAAAACCATTTTGGAAAACAATATAGAAATTTCTTGTATTACTTTTAAGAACCAACAGTTCTGTTCTTAAGTTTTTTACTTAGAAATGAAAACATATGTTCACAATAGATTTGTACATACAAGTTGAGTATCCCTTATCTGAAATTCTTGGGACCAGAAGTGTTGCAGATTTTGGCTTGAAATCCACTTGATCTGCAAAGAGGTTAGCTACTCCTGCTTTTTTTCAGGTTCCTGTCACAGGGAGTATTGTTTTTCCACCCTTTAACTTTCAGTCTATGAGTTTCTTTTTTAATTAAATGTGTTACTTGTATGTAGCATATTATTGGATCTTGCTTCTTGACCCATGCTCCCAGTCTATTTCTTTTGACTGGTGAATTGAGACCATTAACATTGATGGTTTTAACTGACACGTTTTGACTTATCATTGTCATGACCTTTTCTTTTTGTTGGATTCTCCCCCTTCCCGTTTAATTTCTTGTCATGCCCAATGGGTTCATTCTGCTAGGTTTCCTGGGGTTGTGATCCTCATTGTCTTTTCCTAGGATATTGTCTAAAATTTTTTGGAGTGCTGGTTTGGTATTCGTGAAGTTCCTAAGGTGCTCTTTGTCATGAAAGTATCTTATTCCTCCATCAATTTTGAAAGATAGTTTTGCAGGGTTCATCAATCTAGGTTGGAGGCTGTTTTCCTTTAGGGCTTGAAATACATCACTCCAAGCTCTTCTTGCCTTGAGAGTTTGCGTAGAGAAGTCTGCTGTGATTCTGATGGGCTTTCCTATGTATTTTAAACCTTCCTACTCCAATAACTCTAATAAAAGTCCTCTATAACCCTATTTAAAGCTGCAAACCATATACGATCCAGAAACTACTACTTTATCCTAATGTGAAAAAAAATTTTAAGTAACGCTTATAACCGTATAGCAAAATATTTAATTTTTTATTATTTCCCCCCTGAAACTTTCATAAAGGGAAAGAGCTTTATTTGTTAACTGACGCAACCTCAAACCTAGTATGATTGAATAACTCTTTTCAAGTGAATAAGGGAATGGATGGGCTTTGGTCATATAGATGAGGACATCCAGAAAGCATTTGGAAATATGGATCTGAAACTCAGAATATTGATCTAAGCTAGCTAGTTAACAATCTATTTCTCATATTGGGAAAATGAAAAAGTAAGGGGATGATGGAGATTGAAACTAAAATGTGGACTAAGAAGGGAATTTGAGTATCGTAGTACCTAAAGCCATGTGAAAGAAAAGAAACCAGACATAGAAACAGAAATAGAGTCAGAGGGGAAGAAAGAAAACTGGGAGAAAAAATTGAAGAAGCAAGGTTTAGTAGATGAGAATTTAAGAGTTTTAACTGTCTTGAGTCTGAAAAAGTGAGGATTTATTTCTCATTTGATGGTGATGTAGGCATTGGTTGCAAAGCTCTAATACAGGAACACATTTCAGACTGTTAGGAAGTTTTAAAGCAGAATTTTGGAACATACTCACTTAGAAATAAAAGGAGAAAAGGAGGGGGGAGGATATAAGGAATAGATGGAAGGAAGGAGGGAAGGAAGGAAGGAAAGAAGGAAGGACGGAGAAAGGAGAAAAGGAGGGCAGGAAGGAAAAAGGAAAGAATATAGTACAAAAATGTCTAAATCTAGCCTTACTAATGAGGTCAGTATTTTTTTTGACTTAGTCTTGCTTTATTCCCTTTCTTCTGTACCACATTCAAAAGAATCTATAAATGTACTGAAAAAAACTATCTCATATTTAACATATGTTATTAATTTCAGTGAACAAATCTACACTACAGTGATGTTTCAAGGTCAAAATTTAAGTGGATATAAACTGAACATAAGATTAAATTTTACTAAGCAGTCATAATTCAAATATCCATTGACTCCATTATATTCCATTGTACATTCATAACTCCACAAACAGAAATATATTCATCATATATTCTTCCTTTCTAGTTACAAACGTATTACTGTGACATCATCTATATGTCTTTGGGAAACAGGATATGAGTATGATTACATTTTACTGGTACTGGTAGATACTGGTTACATGTGACTAACTAAGGATGCTATTTTGAAACACAAAAAAGTCATTTTAAATAGTGCTTTAGAGAAGATATTTATGAACTTGATATTAGACTACTCCAGTTACATTTAGTATTAGAACTGCAAATATATGTAGGGGCTATAAATTTTGATTATTATTCAATTTGTACAACCACATATTAATTCTCCCCTAATATTTCTTCAGTGTGCTTAATTATAACTTACTAACACAAAGAATAATTATAAATTAGAGGACAAGAGAGAACCTTGTAGGAATTCCATTTGCAAATCTAAAGTCGATTGAAAATTTCAAGTAATTGTTTCTGAAATAATTCTTTTTTGAAAAAAGTAACTTAAGTAAATAAAGGAAGTTTGTTTTCATACTTCCATATACTTCATAAAATAAATTCATTTTCAACTTAAAAATTATGTCATAAATAATGAAAGGAGAAAATTATAACTTGAGTTAGGCTTAAAATATTAATGAATTTCTAATTATGAAAAATGTTTTTAAATATTGTACAATGTATTTAAATATTGTAAAATCAAAAGATAAATTTTAGTTTGCAGTATTAACAGATCTTGATGCTACTTTGTTAGAAATATCAAATATTTAATATTAAATTTTAATGATAAAATTCTAATAGTCCAGAGAGTGGTAAATATTTAATTACTACATTTAAATGAGATATTTTTTAGAGTTCACATATGAGACACAGTATGCAGTATTTGTCTTTCTGTGCCTGGCTTATTTCACTTCACAGGTTGTCCTCCAGTTCCAACTATTGTACGGCAGAAGATGGAGTTTCATTCTTCTTTACAGCTGAAAAATACTCCATTGCATATATGTATCACACTTTTATCCACTCATCCATTGATGGACATCTAGGCTGATTCTATATTTAGCTATTTCAAATAGGGTCACAGTAGACATGGGTATGCAGAAATCACTTTGGCATGGTGATTTCATGTCCTTTGGATATATACTCAGAACTCAGATAGCTCAGTCATGGTAGATCTATTTTTAGTCTGTCAAGGAACCTCCAAATTGTTTTCATTGCTTTTTGAGGGTTTTTTTTTGGTACCTGGGATTGAACTCGAGTCCTTGAGCTTGTGAGGCAGGTGGAAGAACCACTGAGCTAAATCCCCGGCCCCTAAATTGTTTTCTATAATGGATCTACTAATATAAATTTCAATCAAAGTGTTTGAGAGTTCCATTTTTTCAAGATCTTTACCAGCACTTATGTTTTCATTATTTTTATAATAGCCATTCTAACTGGGATAAGATGATATCAAGATAGTATTGATTTGAATTTCTGCAATGGCTCATCATATGAGCATTTCTCATATATTTGTTATCCATTTTATTTTTCCCCCTCCTCCTCTTTCTTCTTCTTTGTCTTCATCTTTTGAGACAGCTATCCCTATGTATTTCATGCTGGTCTTGAGCTCACTATGTAACGTAGCCTGGTCTCAAATTCACAATAATCCTCCTGCCTCAGCCTCCCAAATGCTGGGTTTACAAATGAGCACTATCATGCCCAGATTTTTCTTTCTTCTGAGAAAAATCTATTCAGATAATTTGACTATTATTAAGTTGAAATCTGAAATTAAAATAATAATAATAATACCATTTACAATGGAAGCCAAAACTGAACTACTTATGATAAATCTTAACATAGCCATGCACAACATAACAATGTTTTGGTCAATGGCAACATATACAATTATGTTCCAATAAGTTTATATCAGTTGGTGACATCATATCTGTGTTTGTATATAAGTACAATTTGTGATGTTCACAAAATGACCAGATCACCTAAGGATGTGTTTCTTGGAAAGCAGTTCCATTTTTAAGCAATGTATGGCTGTATATACAAATTTATGCACAGAAACATAAAACACTGATGAAAAGAATCAAAGAAAATCCAAGAAAGTGAAGAGCTATACTGTTTTCATGGATTAAAAGATACACTATAAAGATATTTTCTCTCCCTTATTTTTTCT
The DNA here is from genome assembly GCF_000247695.1 of Heterocephalus glaber. The sequence goes on along the minus strand of NW_004624741.1, from coordinate 8,240,292 downwards.
ATAGATTCAAAACAACATTAATGAAAACTCTACAAACTTATTTTTGGTAAACATCAGCAAGCTAACTTTAAAATCCATACAAATCCAAAGGAAATAAAAAGATTAAATAGAAGTTGGCAGTAGATCACAGCCTCTCACTGACCTGGAATCTAGATACATCAAAAACAAATACCTAGCAAGAATAAAGAGAAGAGCTCCATGAATCAAGAAACAGCAAACAGGAAAGATAAAATAGATATTCCAACTTACCGAAATCAGAATAGCTATAATCAAGAATACAAGAAACAATAAATGTTGGTGAGGATGTGACTGCTGATGGGAATGAAAATTAGTACAACCATTACAGAATTCAGTATGAAGTTTCTTCCAAAAACTAAAAATAGATTTTCCATTTGATCCAGCTCTCCTATTCCTTGGTATCCCAAGGAATTAAAATCAGCATACTATTTTTCCCCTAAGAAATACTAGAAAATCAAATAATTGGTGTGTGGCCCAGAAATTACACTTATAAATTCATTTTTCCAGGACTGTAGCAAAGTTCATAATGATTTCTTTCTTTAACTCTATCGTGCTACTCACAGTTTTCCTCTTAGCTTTATTGCTGGTATCACAACTTTCTTTGGAGCCCCGGTTATGATATTTTATGCAATTAAAGCACAAAAAACCACAATGATGAATGTTTGAACTCACTGACACAAGCACTATATATCCACTGGGCGAGAGCGGGGCTTGGACGACAGAGGCGTCGCCCCTTTGTGTCCAAGAGAGAAGCATCCTGTGACTCACTCTCCGCCCGTACAGGTCTTTTCAAGTTGGGTTTTAGGTTCAACTGTTGAGCAAAATTATGAACAGCAAGCAAATTTTCTTTTGAACTTTACTATTCCTTCGTCGACTGTATATATACAATGGAATATTCAGATATAAAGAAGAAAAAGTTTGCTGTTTTCAAGAAAAAGAATGGATCTGTAGGTAATCATATTGAGTGAAATAAACCATATTCAGAAAGATAAATATTTAATATGTAGTATCTAAAAAGGATGACATAAAAGGGGAAGAGAAGCTGTTATTAGACAAGAGGAATGGAAGAAGGAGAAGCAGGAGGAGGATATAAAGGAGGGTAATAAGGAAATGGGTACTATCAAAATACATGCATTCAGATCAAATATTTTGTAAAATCAATAGCCACTGACAATAAAAGAGGAAAAAGAAGTGAAAAAATCTAAAAACATTTTTTAAAAGCCAAAGGAAATTTATTAAGCAAGTCCAATTTGGCAAAGATGAGCAAATGTAGAGACTAACATATAATTGGGGAACTAACCATCCAAGACCATCTCTATTAGATCTAAATCCCACACCAGAGGATGGTTTCAAAAAAATTACCCTCTACCCTCTACCCTCTACAATAAAGGGAAAATACAGTGGGATGGTGGGAAATAGTAACACCAATTCATTAAGAGCAGATCTGCACTATAGAAAATGTTAAAGATATTCCCACAGACAGAAAACAAAATAACACTAGATGGAAATGTGAAACCATCCAAAAGATATTATAAAAGTACAAGGAAATTACACATTTTTTCTTATTTTTTGAATCTTTTAAAAGATATTGACAAAGCAAATATATATATATATATATATATATATATATATATATATTTACATACACCTGTGCTATAATCCCCAATATAATATGAGTAAAATAAGTATAAGTAAAATATGTGATAATAGCACACATTAGAGTAAGGGAAAAATAGAGGTAATTAATTATATTACTGTACTGCATGTGAAGTAGTGTAAAATTATTTAAAGATAAAGATACTAGAAACATGAACCAATCACTAAAATTACAAAACAAAAACTTATAGTAAGACAAAAAGTTTTTAAAACGTAATGTATTTTGTGTTATTCCATCTAAATAAAATTCTAGGAAGTGTCATCTAATATATAGAGACAGAAAACAGATCATTAGTTGCTTTGCATGAGATGGGGCAGCAGGTTATGTTTGGAGAGAGAGCTGGAAGGAGGAATTACCATGGGGAATAAGGCAATTTTAAGAGTGAGGGATATGTGTACAATCTTGATTGCAGGGTGGTTTCGTGGATGTATGAGAAAATAAATTGGAAGTCAAACACTGGAGGGCATTTTGCAAATCAAAGCATATCTATTTCTAACTATAAAATACAAGTGTGTGCCATAAACCTCCATTGTTGGTAACACATGGCTCCCTTTGTGGCTCTTCAAAGTAGCACCTGGTGTTGTTCTTCTTGGATAATAATCCATTCGATGGATGCCGGAGAAACAGGCCAGGAGTTCTTTTCCAGAATCAATACAGCAAGGTTGAGTTCCCAGACAATATTCTAACTAGGTTTTTAGGATTTGAACTACAGTATGTTTAGTTTTGGGTGTGTTTTTTTTTTTAGTACCAGGGATCGAACTTGGGTCCTTGCACTTGCATAGCAGGCGGCGAAGCCACTGAGCTAAATCCCCGGCCCCAGTATGTTTAGTTTTTAACTGAAATCAGCCAGATGAGATATAATATTTAGGTCACAAATACCTGAATTTTACTTGGGAGCAAAGTTCTTCCAGGTTGAGTGTGTAAGAAGCCTTTGGAGTTTGCTTAATATAACTAATAGTGAAGTGTCGACTATATTGTGGGAATGAAAGAAAAGACATTAACATAAAATATGAAAACAAATATGTATTCTTCAAAAAACTAGAGGGAAGAAACTCATCAATTTATCTCAGTAAAAAAGAAAATCAACTTTCTCAAAGAGTAGGTAAGATGCTATTGGGAAGATCTATATTTTGCTAAGCAGAAGTGGAGTTCAAAATCTTTGATTTTGACTACTACAGATGTGTAAATATGGGTTGCATGCAGGTACATTTTGACAAGGAAGAAGGTATAGTAGTAAACTGATTTAGGAATCATATAGGAAGAATCCAAGTTCTCCTCAATGTTATGATTTTAAGAGGAAAAAAACCACTTTGTTTCCTCAAAGAAAGGCATCTTGGTGGGCCAAGGAGAGTTCGAAGCAAATGTCTTATGCTGTGCCCAGTACGATCATAAGTAAGACTTTACAGAAAGTTACTGAGCCTCTCCAAGTCTCTGCCCCTTTATCTATAAACTGTTGACCTAGATCAAGAATGTTCAGTGGCAGGAATAGGTAAGACACAAATGTGCACGGCATGAATAAAGCTCCCCGTATGTCTGTGGAAACCACTGCACCAGTGCTATTATTTGGATAAGTGTCCCCCAGAAGCCCTTTTGGTCACCCACCATGTCCCTATTGGGAGATGGTATAATTTTTATAAAGTGGGACCTGATGAAAGGAAGTTGGGTCATTGGGGGCATGCCCTTGAAGGAAATATGGGGATCCCAGCCCCTCGTTTTTCTTTTTGCTTCTCAGCCACCATGAAGTGAACAGGTCTCCTCTATCACATGCTCCATCCATGATGCACTTTGCTACATATAAATTTTTCCTACTTTTAAAGTTGATTGTTTCAGCTATTTGTTATAATAACAGAAAACTGCCCAACATATTACCAGTAAAATTATTATTTCAACACTACTATGGTTTATATCTAGATGTCCCTCCAAAGCCTCATACAATCATAGGTGGGGCTATTTGAAGAAGACCGGATCATGGGTGTGTGGTCCTTGTCAGTGGATTAGTCCACTGATGAGTTTACAGTTATGATAAATGTACTGTTGGGGGTAGGAAGCAGCCAGGTTGGAGGAGATGGGTCAATGGAGATGTGACCTGGAAGAGTATATCTCTCTCTTTCTTCCTTTGATCTCACTTCCTGCTTTCTGTCTTGCCATACCATGAGCAGATCTCCTCTTTCAGGAGTCTGTGCTATGCTACCCTACCTTGGAGCCAGTTAACTATGAGCTAAATCTTGAACAACTTGTGAGCCAAAATGAATCCCTCCTGCTTTCAGTTGTAGGTGTTGGATATTGTGTCCCAGTGAGGAGGAAAGTAACTAAGACAACCACTAATCTTCTCCAGATCTATTTTTAACTCAGCAGCGTGGTCTTTCACTTTTCACTTGTATTATTGTAATAGTCCCTCGGGCATTATAATAATACTGGATGTTAGTATCTCCTTTTTGCAATTCATGCTCCAGTGAATTCATTGATCATAGTTTCCTTTATTCTCTCCACTCCTTTAAAAGGTCAATTTCCAGTTCATTCTTCAGTGCATCAAGAGTAAAATTTGCTCCTGATCGCTCCATTCTGGTTTCTAAATCCACAACCTACACCTGGACATTGTAGCCATCAGTCACTTTAGAGGATCTTCTATTTCTTTTTTACCATCACAGGGGATCCTTCCATCTGCACACTGACAAATATCCTCCATGAGTCAGGAAACAGGTTCAGAAAAATCAATATAAAATCGTAAGAAAACTAATTTCTTATGAAGTTGAAAAAGAGTTACTTATAATTTTGAAACCAGCCTATTTTTCCAAGTAATTATCACCTTATTTTACAGATATTTAAAAACAAATAATCCATGGACTTAAGAATTGCCCAAAGACAATTAACATTTAAAAAGTTGGAAAATTTAGGTATGGAGGCAGAAAACTTCCTTTGATAAGACCTAGTAAGACCCTTACTTACTCCCATAAATTCTCTTAATTGTTTTAGGCACTAATCAAGAGTTATAAGTGTTTATACACTGTGTATATGTGTGTGTGTAAATATAGACTGCAAATACAGATAGTTAAAATATATAGCACACATACTGTGTAGTGAGTGCATCATACACACTATATAGTACACATGTATAACATATACATACATTCTATTCATCTACTCATCATGTCAAAATAGGGTATATTGTGTACCCCACACTTCTGTTTTCTGCATTTTAGATTAGAAATCATGATTTTACAAATGACTAAATTATATTCCAAAGATTGGGAGAGAAAGATGATAATCAAAAGCCTGGGACACCAAACCTGTACAATGGATGACTGTGTAACTGTTATCAATTTCAATAAATATTTATTTACATCAGACTAATAAACATTCGGAAAAGCTGAAAATATGTGCTGGTTTCTAAACCCTGCCTGGCCTTACCTGTACTTTTGTCCCATTCTCTATGTCTGTGTCCAGAAGAGGCAAATCCAGATCTTTACACATCCAGCAAAGACAACATAGCTAACTTCCTGCTCTCTTTTCTGTGTAATGTAGATTTCCTTCCTTCTTCCTATACCAGGGCTGTTGTAGACTAAGATTGATATAAATCACTTTCAAGACGTTATTAATTTGTGAGGGAACATAGATATCACCTACGGTAGCCATTTGATGGAAAAGTAAACTGAAATATCAAAGGTCATATGAAAAGAGTTTTTGAAGCAAGTCTTTGGAAGAAAAGTGTTTCTCAGAGGATCTTCCAAATGTGACTTCATGCTGCAGGCATGACAGGATGAAAGCTCAATGGCATGGCAATAAGAGTAAAGAGAGGTGCGTACCTCAGATCGTTGTTAGATGTGACTTATCACCATCATTCTAGATTATTCAATGATCTTTTGTCATGGTAATCTTTAGAATTAAAGGAAAACAGAGAATGGCCAATAGTCAGTGGAGGTAAAGCAACTGTGAGCAGATCCTCGAATCTATAGTGTCAGGACCATCCAGCACAAAATTTTGCAGTACTTACAACTGATGAAATCTCTTTTACTCATATTTTCATTTCTCATTTCTGACACTCGTATTTTGCACAATTCGGCCCATGCAGATTGATAAATAACTATACCCAAATTTTAACTTTTGCTTGTTTTTTTGTTTTGAGTTAGGGTTTCTGCCTGCTTCTGAACTTAAATTTTCATTTTTAAATTACTATGACACTGGAAAAAATACAGTTATTTTTTTCTCTGTTTTTCTTTCATCAGCAAGCAATAAGATGAGCTATAGTTAGAGTTTAAAAATGAAGCTTCTGGCAGGTCCTTCGCAGAGAGAGCTCACTGTCCTACCCTTGTGGCAGTAGCTTTAAATTTAGACACCCTGAGGGAGGCACAGGCACTGCAATACTGTGGATGCTGACGTGTGTTCTCTCTGCAGAGATGTTGACGAGGAGTTGCACCATAGTTAGCACACAATGAAGTTATCTTGGTACCATTCCTGGGATTGGTTTCATTGAAGATAGGAGATGCCAATATCTATGAAAACAAATTTACATAAGTGAGTGAAAATCTCCAGGGGAAATAGTCATGTGCCACATAGTATCATTTCGGTCAAAGACAGGCCACATAAATGACATGGTCCCATAAAATTGTAATGTAGCTAAAAATCTTTTATCATTGGGTGACCTAGTAGCCATGTGACATAGTACCACAATGCATCCCTCACACACTTATGTGAAGCTGGTGTATATAAACCATTGTGCTGCCTGAATGAAAGTACAAACAATGTGCTGTTACTCAGGCAGCAGCCTCACACATCCCATGTATAAATATGCAGTGTGATGTTCATACAAGGATGAACTTCCCTAGGAGGAATTTTTTAGTACATTCCCCATAGTTAGACAACACATGACTATATACACAGAAACTTACCCAGCAAGGGCCAGTTAGGAAATAAATGATGATCCAGTTCTATGACTTCAGAGCTTAACTAAGAGCATGCCTTGCTGCTTCATATAACCTGTATGAGACAGATTGCCCATGCTCATCAAAATAGAAGGATTTTCATTGTTTGCCCTCAGAAATGGTACAGTATATATTTACAAGCATCTCATGTAGCTTTGATTTCCTATTCAACTGTCACTCAAGATAAACCCATCAATTAATACCTGTAGCACTTAAAACTATAGAAAACTTCACTAGTTCTCTCCCCCCCCTCTAATTTGTCCTCCTAAAACCACACCTGGAAATCATGGCTTTCTCCATCATTAGAAGAGGGGCACCAAGAGACGATATTTAATTCATGACTGAAAAGACACAGGTCCTCTGGACAGACAGTATGTGTTTGTCAAATAACACTGTGAAAGCCAGACATTTTCCGGTTTTGTCCTGTTTGAATTTTTCAAAGATGATTTTTCCAGGTTTTGTTCATTCATTACTTTTAATAATGACTTTAATGGGATACCAATTATTTTCTTTGGGCCAGAAGAGAAGTGTTAAGCCATATTTCTCCCATAATTTAAGAATCCTTTTTATGGACTTTAAGTATGTTATTCTGTATGGAGGATAAAATCCAAAAACCTGGAGTAGAGTTGAGAATCTTAAATTTTGTGACAAGCTGAGACGTTCTTTTACTATCAGTTTCCTACAGAGAATAATCCAAAGAGAGCCAGGGCATTACAATGTTGATTTCAATGTTGAGAAATTTCCATTTTATAATACTTGCCTTAATAAGGCAAGATATAGTTTGAAGAAGACACTTTCCTAAGATATAATGTGTGTGGACACTGTTTCATGCTTAAATTTCGACTTGATCTTACACCAGTAGGTTCAAGAATTACTTATTTTTGTTCTTCCTGTTGGCCAGCCAACACTTGTGGCATCTTCCTTCCTTACTCCCTGACTTACATCATTTTAGACACACCTGAAACACTTCACTTCAGGAATCTCAAGGAATTTTTACCTCAGCTGGCTGTAAGAAGACTTTTGAATTACTGGACTTGCAGCCAACCTGGCAGTATGAATTTGAGGACATGGAAAGCATATGCTAAACTGAAAGTCCCTCCTCATCTATTTTATGAAGCTGTCTTTCTAGTAGGTTTTTAAAAAGTCATTTATTTCATTTAAACACCCACTAAATTCAGAGAAAACAGTCTATGGAGTATTTCACTGTGAAGGATGTTTGCTCTTGGGTAAAAAAGGAACAAAAAAGTCACCATTGTTTGTTCTTAAAGATATTTTTGAAGAAAGAAAATGTGGGAGACAAGTCAGGAACAAGAAGAGGCAGAAAATACAAGACAGAGGAAGAGAAACTTTGGCAAGAAACAGGAGGAGTTAGGAGAAAGAGGAGGCAGGGAAGAAGGAGGCAGGGAGACCTGTTAATGGTTAATGATAAAAGTGCCTCATACAGGACACCTGCTGATGGTTAAAGAGCTTAAGCTCAGAGGCAACAGACCACCATTCCCATCCACAGTTTAAAATAAACAACAAGACCTGCTCACGGAATATGGAAATCTGAAAGCCTGCCTTCCAGGAGTTCAAAATGCTAATTCTGGCTTGGCTCTGTGGAGATGTTTCCCAAGGCTGCCCTTTCATTATTTCTTCCAGGTGGGTGGTTCAAAGAGACTTGGGGTGGATTGAGTTTATAGTAGCTAAGCCTGTCATAACAAAACACCACAGACTTAAACAACAGAAATTTATTTTCTCATAGTTCTGGAAGCTGGAAGTCCAAGATTAAGGTGCCAGACATGTTGGCTTCCTCCGAGGGCCATGGGGAGATGGTGTGATTCTGAGTACTCTTCTTGAATTGCACATAGCTACCCCTTAGCTGCCTTGGGTTCTCCCATGCAAGGCGTCTTGATGTCCCTCCCTCTTCCAAAAAGGACACCAGTCATATTGGAATAGGGTTTAATCCTAATGTCCTCATTCTAACTTAATTCTTTAGATGCTGCTGCATATATTATATCTGCAGGGATGGCTGATTATAGTCACTTTTTCATTCAGTAGCATTGTGTATGCCAGTACTCTTCTGTGCTCTTCACATTAAGCACAAGAAGGTTAGGTACTTGCCCAAGATGGGATACATAATGATGGACAATGTTAGCACTTCAACTGCAGTAATGCGACCTTTCCAGACTGACCTAGAACTCTGTGTGTCCTGTGTGGTGAAGGCTTGCAGATATGTCTGTTCTATGTTACTGTCTTGGCCAGGCCAGACCCGCTCAGCTTCTTTCTGAGGCCCCTTGAATATAACTACATTTTCTAAAGTTGGAGAGGCATCCTGGGGCTGATCTGGAGCTGGGGTACAGAAGAAAAGGAAAGACCAATTATTTTTAGTGCTGATAGGAAGAGAAGATGAAGATCTCTGGTCATCAGAAAACCCTGATGAGAGAAAGGACCTAGAGTAATAATCCAGGAAGATTTCCGTTCAAATCTATTAAAACAATCATTGTCAAATGCAGTCTCCAGCCAGCAGCATCAGCATTGTGTGTGAACACTCAGAAATGCAGATTTTTATGCACCACACCAGACACACACTAGAAACTCCGGGAATCAGGTCCAGCAATATGTGTTTTGATAAGGCTTCCAGGTGATCCTGATTCATTCACCCTGAAATTTGAGAAACATTGAATAGAGAAAGAAAGGAGACACCGGTGGTAAGACTTTGAATTGTTCTCGTGAGTAAGGACATTCTTGTTTCCATGTGTTACCCATGAGTCAAAGCAGGGACTGACATCCGGTTGCATTGATGACACCCAATTGACTGGTGGCCCTGTGACATTCCTGCATTCTGTAATGTTTCCAAGCACAGTTCCCTTTCTTCTTCTCTGTCTTCCACTTCACAAACAACTGCCTTGTAAAGTATTGTGAACAACAAAGGATATATGTAATATTTTCAGAAATGAAGCCCAAGGAAAAGCTAAGCTAAGAGCCATCTCTTTCCATACAGTCATTGTGCACTTGACTCATTTCCTGCTGAGTGATTTTCTCTTGAGAATAGGAACCAGGAAATCTTTAGGCAGGTGAAGTTGTTGCAGATGTTACAAGGCCTGAGACAGCTCACTGCTTCCCCTATTTGTTGTTAACTGAATTGTTTCTGCATGCAGAAATCACCTGGCTTGCTCACAGAGAAATGCTTCTTTCCTAGTAAGATGGTGTATTCCCCAAGGAGCTGTAAGTTCTCCATTGTCCCCCAAAACCTCTTCTGTTGCATGCAGATTGCTAGGGGACCTTAATGTTTGTTTTGCTTTTGCTTCCCCTCTTATACTCTGACCTTGCCTAGGTGCTCTCTCGGCCTCAATGATGTCAAACTTCAATTACCCAGAAACAGAGAATCTCTTGTAAGAACCATCTACTAGCCAGATGTTTTTCTTTTCAGTTGACTGTAACTTAAAGAGACAAAATAAGAGAGCATTTTCTGGAATTCATAATTTTCGAAGGCACAAAGTTGATAATGCAGAAGCAAAGAAGGTAGAATAGAATTATTGTTAAGCATAGGCTTTGCAGCCAGCCTGGCTGAGCTACTTAATGGATGTGTGAACTTGAGCAAGTTACTTAACTGCTTTCTCTTCATTTATGAGGTGGGGTTAAGGGCTGCCAGGTTTTAGAGTTGTTGAAAGGATTGTAGCCATTAAAAAGTTCGTATAATACTATTTGGAAAGTGTTGAACACTTCAGCTGTTTTCATATTATTGTCATTAACGTCAATTGATCTAATACACCGCAAGAAACTGTATCAAAAGAATGTCCCAATTACAGTCTCCATTTTATATTTACTAGGGTAGGAAAATAAGCTGCTGCAGAGAATCGGAAGCAAGCTTTTGACAGCTCCTCATAGGAAGCCAGAAAGTACCTTCCCATGCTGCCTAATAAACTCTCCTGTTAATTAAATTTTTCTTCATGTTTGCTTTAACTACACACCTGAATTTGCTGATCCTTGAGAGCAGGTGCTCTGCCTTAGTCCTCTGTACAGACCAGAATACTAAGCAAAGCAACATTCACACTGTAGTAGATTTCATTTTCAGAAAGACATTTTCCAGTGAACCAGAAAGAATAATTACCCCTAAATCCTCCCTCATCCTGACATATTGAGGTTTACCTTTATATTTGGTTTTCTCAGTGCACACCCATTGCGCTGTGCAAGGCACTTGCTGTCCAAAAGCCTTATTTCTGTGTTGTGATCTTCAAAAGGACTTCCAGGTAAACAAGTAGGTGATAAAAGAATTGGGCCACTTGTATATAAAGGGAGCTTCTAAATGTATCCATGGTATGAAGTTTGTCACTTCCCAATATTATTGGACTGTCAGACTTAGGCATTATGTAGAGACTTTTGTAATGGTAAAGTTCTTCATCTGGTGGGGAGTACTGTGGATGTTTGGAAAAGGAGAAGTCAAATGTTGGTAGCCATTGTTGGAAAAGACTTCATGAAATACTTAAGAACTGAGCTGATCTTCTACATTAAGGAAACTGCATGTCTCTGCCTGTCTGAAGAGCATGATTCACATCACGTAGCACAGCCCTTCCAAGTGATGATGGCCACGGTGGATAAAGTGACAGGAAGAAAGAATCCAGGAAGTTTCCTGTGACAATGACCCATAAAAATGTGTCATCTACTACTAAATGCTGTAACTAGTTCTTAATTAAACTAATCTAGTAAGTACAAAGAACTTGAATCTTCTCACCAAACCATGCAGTTTCAGCAGTGCATAAGAGGGAGTCCTTTGTGAAGCTTTATATTACTTCTGCTGCAATTAAAGAAATTAATATTACACTTTCTGTTAAATCAGGTATTCTCTTACTGGTGCATTTTGCATCTAAAACTCTGTGCTAATCATCTTGTCATGAGAAATTTAAGTTCTGCTCTAAGCTGTTGTGATTCTAAACCACTAAGTGACTAGAGAGCTGGTGCTCTATCTTATTTATCATTTCCCCCCCAGCCCTGCAACATGCCAGATGTTTTGTAGATCCATAGTAAATGAACTAATTTGTATTGGGTTTGGATTTATTGTTGTGAATTCTATTTGTATCCTGTTTTCAGAACCTAGTCAACCACATAGGATGTTTGCGGTTTTACCTATGTTTCACTATAAATCATGAAATGTAGCAAGAACATCTAGTAACAACCAATACTATTTAATAAAAAATAAAAGCTCTCCAGCCAAGATATCAGTGATCATGTGGATATTGGTGATTCTACAAACTCTTAGGTAAGCCTATAATTTGAAACTTGCCTGAGTATTTTGTCAGCTGTTCCAGGATCCCCAGTGAAAAGATCAGCTGCTCTTTGATTTCTGTGTATATCAGGTACTTGTTCCTCATTTGCAGTGTAAATCACCAGAAAAACAAATTTTGGGACTACCAGCATGTCTCTGTTAAAGGGGTGTGTGTGTGTGTGTGTGTGTGTGTGTGTGTTCTGCTTTCTCATCAGAATTCATGCAGGGCTTAACTTCAAACAGTACAACCATTTAGTCCCCACTCTCCAATACTTACAACTTACAGATAAAATATGATACACAATTAAATTTTTTGAGTTCAGATAAAGAGAAAACAACTTACTGGTACTAGTATTTTGCATGATATTTTGGATCTACTTACACCAATTTTTTCTATTATTTACCTGAAATTCAAATTTACCTGGGCATCTCAGATTTTTGAAGGGTTTTTTTTCCCTTTTTCTTTCTCTTTTTCTTTTTAGTACATCTAGGAGCCATAGATAGAAACTACAAACCTGTATTTTAAGTAGTTTCCAGGGTACTTCTGTAAAAATTATTTTTTCCAAGTTTTCTTGTTTTTCTTCTTCAAATCCATATATCAGAATTAAACCAAAGTGTTACACACAATATAACATATATTTCAAAGTATAATAGCTGAACATTTCTTATATAAATAATATAATATAATTTTTAAGATTTATATAATAAATATGTACATATAATAAATATATAGATATATTTTATATGAATGTTATATAAATAATCCTATCTTAATCTTATTCATAATGTAAAGTAAGCATTTTTTCAGGAAGTAATAATTGAATGTCATGTAACTTCAGATAGTACCCATCACTTTATTATTATTCAAAAATATTTCTACCCTATATTTATTGTTATATGACATCCATGACCACCCATTTGGGTTTTTTACATGCATTAAACTCCTAGCCTAAAAAGTAAGAGAAGAATAAAAATATGGGGCCCTTTCTAACAAAATAATAAAGGCTACCTTTTCACCAATGGAAGCAGCAGCTCTGAAAATTTTAATCAAATAATTTGAAATGATGAAAAGTGGTAACCGTACTGTTTTTTTTTTTTTTTTTTGAAAATTACCCTAAAGGAGGAAAAATAGCAAAGAACACATGACCTATCAAAGCCAGTGTAGGCAGGTCTCAAGGAGGATTCCTTAATCCTTGCAGCATCCAAGGGGGAGTTAGGACCCAGTGTGAAAATCTCAGAGCCACATACTGAAACCCTAGACAGATCGTGTGGGCATTAAGGATTAGTACTGTATAGGAGCAGTTGCTGAGAACTTGGGATCTAGGAAACGCCACACATTCTAGCACAAATCCGCAGGCCTAGGTACTATGGGAACAGCCAATGCTGCATAAATGTGGGTTGATGTGTGGAGATGAGATGGGTCTTACCGTGCTGTTTGAATGTTATGAGTGAGGTGAAGGGTTCCCAAGGGGACCAGCCAATTGCACGGAGCTGCCTAATCCCAGCTGTGAACTAAAAAGGTACACCTGGGAATGAATATTCCTTTTGCCTCAGCTAACAGGTTTATTGACCTTTACATAAAGGGCTTGCAAATATTTTAAAGTAATTTGGTTCCCATCAAAGGAATGTCTTCTTCAGATGTTAGATGAGGAAGAACCAAAAAATCATTAGTACGAAAGGTCTTCAGGCCTTCTACAACCTGAAAGAAAGATGAGAGAGAGAGAGAGAGAGAGAGAGAGAGAGAGAAGTAATGATGGTATGATGGTAGAAGGGAATAAACATTGATCTTTGATGCTTTTTTATATAAAAAAAGAAGTGTTCTTTACTGGGAGAAGCTAGTAGAAAGTTTACCTGGGAAAGTTTTTAACAAATTAGACTATGTAGGCACAGTTCTCATTGTTCATTAAAACACGTGCAACATAATTAGTAAATTTATTTGGTATGATTTCTAAGTTGTTACTGAGGAAATGTGTTGCAATTTGTTTTATATACCTGGCTTTGGATATTATAAACCATCCATTAAACATATATAGATTTTGTAGCATTTAAAAGATATGCTCCTAAGTCTTTCTGGTTCTGAATTCTGCAATCTTATAATGGGCAAGTTTCTTTTCACTTTGGCAAAAGACAGCCTTGTTTAAGATAAAGAGAAAAGAAGTATAAACAAGCAATAACACCAGATTTTTCAGTGTTGAGATGTAACTCAGAGTGTTGAGACTTTTGATTTTTAAATATGCTGGGAATTTATTACAAATTTTACTGATGCCTTCTTACTATTCTATGTAACATAAACAGGAGACATAAATGAGAATCTGTTGGGCAAAGAAAAACTGAAGTCCATTTCATTTTTATCCTCTCTCAAGAATAACCATTACCAAGGCCAGGTCCCCATGTGTATTATCTTGGTGATGTACTTTGGCTCTGAAATACTTTGGAAATAGTAGTGGAAGAAAAAAGCCATCACTTCAGTAGTTTGGTGACATATTTAACCACAATGATACACTGATTGTGAACAGCACTGGTTTTGAACCATCTCCATCTTTGGGTTCACAGATACCTGTTTTGGGACAGGCCAAAGATTTCTTGTTTTCTTTTCTCTTACTTCTGTCTTGTTTAATATCCCATTTGGCCAGATACTCTTAAAAGGTATTATGCTTTTCTCTCATACAACTAAAATCAGAGATGAAAGTGATAATTAACGAATTAAGGTATAGAATAAAAATTTGTTCTCTTTGATATCTGAACATCCTGATACCCTGCAAGACCAATAGGGAGTCACAGTAAGAGCAGGCCTGACATGGAGGGCTCTAAAGCACCCATTGCTTATTAACTAAAAGAAAGCAGACATGGCCTCAACAGAGGGGTGCAAAAGGAGAGTTGAGGGGAGAGACTTGGAGTCCCTCGAGGAGGGCAGAATCTACAGTAGGAGCTGGCACACCTGGAGCACATCTCTCTATGACACTGTCTGAATCTCAAAAGCATGATGAAAGAAGCTTCATGAGTGAAAGAAGCTTCTTTTACATGCAATTCAGTTGTGGAAAAAAAGCAGAAGTTATTTTTCTAGGGAATTTTGTGGAATGATAATATTCTCTATCTGGATAAAAATTTGGATTATGTCATATATACATTTAATTATTCAGTAAAATACATTCATTCTTCCATTTCATTTCATGCAATTTTTATCTCAAAATAAATTAATTATATGTGTGCTAAAGTATTTAGGGGAAGGCATCTTAATATTTGCAATATACTTTGAAAGGCACAAAAATTGGTATGAATTAATTGAATAGAATGTGAGAAAGCAACATATCAAAATGGTAGTAATAGATTCGCAATGATGGATATACAGATATTTACTGTAAAATTCATTCAATTTGGTCATATGTCTGAAAATTCTTCACATAAAAAGTTAGAGAAAAGTATATTGTCATTCTCTTTATTCTTCCATGATAGAGATCCATTTGTGTCAAATACCATACTTTTTTAAAAAATTCCAATGCTTCTGGAAAAGTTAAGAAAATCAGAAATCTCAGTAAATGTCTTAGTCTATATGGGCTGCAATAACAAAATTTTTTCCTCAGAGTTCCGGAAGCTGGAACATCCCAAATTAAGACACCAGCAGATTTGGCGCCTGGTGAGTAGGTCTCATTTCTTGTTTTTTTTTGTTGTTTGTTTGTTTGTTTGTTTTGCTTAAATTCTTTTATTGATACATTTTAGGTATACAATTCGTTTACATTTATCATTGGGTGCTTGTACCTGTACATGATGTATATTGGTTGTTTTTTTCACCATTACCTATGCTTATTTTGTAGATAATACCTTCTGCCTGTATCTTCACAGGGTAGGAGGAGCAAGGCAGCTAGCTCTCTGGCATCTCTTTAAAAAAGACATTGATCTCATTAATGAGAGCTCTCATGGCCTAATCCTCTCCCAACAGTGCTACATCCTATTAAGGACACATCAGTGTTAGATTTCAACATATAAATTTGAGAGGAACATATACATTCAGGCCACAGCAATATATTATATTATACTTCTCTATTTTAAATCCTAATACTATATATCTAGTCAGGTTAAGAAGAATAAAACCAGATAAGGAAAATGTAATGATTATTAAGGTAACCATTGGAAAGATGGTGGCAAGACAAGGTAAAAAAAACTATAAATCTGCACTAGAAAACAGAATAGAAGCATAAAGCAAGAAGAAAAGATGCCTATTATCAATTTTACCCATTTTAAAATTTGCCTTAGCTTGGACCTAACCATGGAAAAGAGAAAGAAAAAAAGAAGAAAGGGAGAGATGAAAGAAGAGAGGAAGGGAAGGAAGAAAAGGATAAGAAGCTCAGTAAAGGTTTGTGCATAAAAGCAGGAGAGAACTATTACATTCACTACGTTTCAAGAGGAAATTGATAGAGAATCAATAGTTTAAGTTGTTGAACTATTAGTAGATGAATGAGTACATCTAGGAAGTAGTGAAAACAAGACCAATCTATAAAATAGTAGCTTTACAGAAGAAAATTTGAACAACCACAACCAAGTACCTCCTGAAAAATATAAGAAAATTTCCAGTTTAAAAGCTCAACCTTTCAGCTGTGCCCTGAATGTAACCCTGTCTCCCAAAGAGTTCAAGCCTACACACCGACAAGAAGGAAATTAATTGTTGGGCAGCAGGCCTGTTGAAGGCAATAGTTAGGAACAGGATCTTTTTTTTTTTTTTTTTTTGCCAAACATGGAATTAGTAAGTTATAGCCCTTTTACAAAGACCAAAAATGAACCCCAACATTCCCAGACCCTCTAGGTCTCACCCTCAACATGGAAGATTTGGATCCTATCCTCTTCCTCACATCTCCAAGTTCTCATTCTTCATCCATTGACTCCTTCCAGGAAATGAATCATTTGACTTCACTTGTCTTCCACTGAAAATGCAAATGAGGTTCAATTCTTTGCTTCTTAAGTGTCCGAAGAGAAGTAACTCACATTCATTGTACCTATGTCCTTATCATCTACTCATCTGTACTCCTCAGGACCTGAGTTCTAGTCCCACTGCTCTACTGACACCTTTTCACTGTTGGCTGCATCCATACCATCCAATTCAGTAGCTGTGAAGCAGCAGAAGCCAATGACCATGACAAATGTAATGCCTTCGAATTGAGATGACCTGCATGTCTAGAATATCATTGCATTCCAAAGATAGTAAAAAAATCAAGACTACCAAACAATTTTGTATAAGTGATCACATGTTTAAAAGATAACAGTTTTGATACACTGGGTGTATAAAATAAAATTTTGAACTTAACTTTACCTATTTCTTTTTTAATGTGGCTACTGGAAATTTAAAATTGTATGCATATCTCACATATTAGACAATGCTGATCAATAAATGGCCTTTGTTCATTCATTCGCCACTTTCTTGTGGTCCTTGCACCATATGAGAATGTGAATTGCCTCCCACTTCTTTCTTGAAACCCTTCTTGTGTATTCCATTTTTTTTGCAAAATTCTACTCCTGTCTTCTTTCATTGATGTTTATCTGTTGAATTAAAGCAGCCCAGAAAGCAGCAGCAGAATCAGACTCCTACAGCAATGGTGTCCTTCCAGACCCATGACACTTGCATGTTATGCTACGTCACTAGTCAGGTTGGATTAGCCCATGCCAACAGACAAGAGAGAGGTGCCACCTAGGATGCCACCTAAAATTTGTGTAGGTAAGTTTAAGAAGTGAAAAAGAAACACTGAAAGTAATGTCTCTTTCACATATGCCTCCCCCTACTCCCACAAGATAGTTCACAGGGCTCATCTCTCCAAGTGAAAGTCCCTGCTCTCATTTCTGCCTGCCAAACCATCCAAAGTGCTATCTTATCTAACAAAGATGTTCCTCTGATCCCACACCAAAGAGTGGAAGAACTTGTCCCCAAAATTTGTTAACATTCAACATTTTAAAGCTCTTCATAGGTATGTGTGTGAGACTTAGCTTTTGAAACTGAACCTTCTTGGAGGGCAGGAGCTGAATCTAATCACTGACCTCTAGAAGATGAGTAATTTAGAAGGGCAACTGAGAAAGGGAAAAGAGCCACAAAATTACGTTTGTAGCTTAACTTTCTTTCTCCAAATTCATTCTCTATGTCTTTTTATCTAATGAATATACATATTGGTTTATATCTATAAACGTGTATGTTTATACCAACAGATAGCCATTTAGACACAGATAAATTGATACAGTATCACAAGACCAGAATAGGATAAGGAGAAATAAGGGGCCTGAAGAACAGAATTCAGGGCATATAAAGGGATCTAGTGCCAGGCTTATCTCTGTACATATCCATCTCCATCTCCATCTCTATCAGGATCAACATTTTCTAGATATATTTTCAGTCCTAGGCCAGATATGTAACTCTGTACCCTCAAATGCAATCTAATAGTACTCAGCTCACATTATTATTATGAGAATTTGGTAAACAATTATATACATATAAAGTACAAAAAATATTACCTATGTCCTCAACAAATTTCACTACTATTAACATTTATTATTATCATATAATATTTGATTTACTTAAACTTGCAAAATTTTAAGTTGAAGCACCTGGTATTATGTGGTTCAGAGTTAGGCAGTTTAGAAATAAGAAGTTTTCATATGAGTGTGTTTAGGGCACTCTGTCCTTGAGTTATATATACTTTGCATATAGAAAAAATTAACTTGGTTCAAAAATGAAAACATTTTCTTTCTCAAATAGTAAAATCAAACTGGAAAGTCCTAATTAGTCCCATCTGAACTTATTCCCAATATTATTTGTAATATAACCTATAGATTTTTTTCAAATGTGATCAGATATTTCAGGACCTCACAGGAGCTTAAGCGCTGAACTTTAATTTAAAATCTGGTGTTTTCTCCCGGAGTCTGGGAAGAGTTGGGCAGAGAAATGAACTTTCGGCTATGCAGAGGGCAGTGGGGTCCACTGACTTTATTTTCACTATTAAAACCTATATAAAAATAACATTATTATGACACAGTGAAATCCCCTACAATATGTCGAAATGACTAAGAAAAGAAAATAGAAGTAGGAAAACTTTAAGTGGGTTTGATTTTGAAAGCCAAATATTTTTAGAAAAATGTAATGAAACCTGCTTATAACTTTCTTACTTTCAACATTTCCCTACATCAAATGTTTATCTTTCAAAGTCCTGGCTTAGAACACACACACACACACACACACACACACACACACAGAGGGCATTTCTTTACTCTTGGAATATCATGCTTTTACCATTTCCTTTTCCTGATCCTAGGGAGGATTTTATAGGGGATCGGCCCTAACATTAAAACAAACACATAAATAAACTACCAATGGGAAAATAATGACACTCCATTTTTTAAGGATTTAACCTAACCAGAGTTGGGCTTCCCTGAGGTCTGCTTTACTCTGGAGACCAGTTGCAGCAGGAAATGGCATATTCTGGGATTCAGAATATTACAGCACTAACTGTGTGGATTGCTGCTTGTTGGGCCCTAAAGAAAAACTGTTAGGAAATGAAATTCCCCATACCCTCCGTATAATCACACTCCTAGAACATTTTTCATAAACTATTACAGTCACTGGGGCAAAGATGCAGGACCTCATCCAATAGCTCTGTTCTTGGTCTCCCAGTGCCATTTGGGAATCATGAATGGGTACCTACAGGCTGCTGTCTACACAAGGATAAAGCCAAGGAACTCAAAAGCAGCCTTTCGCTCTTAAGTAACAAAAATCCCTGCCATTATTACTGGCTCATATCATTCCATGAGTCAAATGAATGCGTAGTGCTTGGAAGTCAGGTATTATAGCAGCTGGGAAATTTATGATTAACCTTTCCTACTTTCCCGAAACTACTCACGGTGTTCCCCAGTAAATTATGTCCCTAGAAATCAGCAGGTGGCGCTGTTCTCTGAGGCTCTGAGCTTTTCATGGTAGCATGTATCTGTCCTTGACTGTACTGTACTTGAAAAGGCACAGAGGTAGAGTGTACAAGATTGGAAATCACTTCTCAAAACACTGAAAAGCTCAGGTGTATTTGTGATAAAGACTACACCAGCAGGTTTGTTAACAGAAAGAAGAATCATTCTGATAAATCTATGCTATGGAAAGCTGGTCTGGGTCAAAAATGGTTTTCCCTTTTGACCTGTTTTTAATATTGTTCCCAAGTATAAACTTTGCTTTTCAGCCAGTCTTTTCTTCCATGGAGTCGGATGCTGCTACCAGTGAGGAAGTGAACCGAATTCATTTCTTCCAGAAGGGACTGAGATGTGCAGACTTCTGGTGTACACACTTGTGAAGGATGATTTTGACACAGTGCTGACACCTCTCACTATTGCAAGACAGAGCTTTGAGATTTTTTAAACCACCTATTCCAGAATATGAGGCAGGATTTGGTCCAGTTTCACATCAGGGACACTTGGGAGAATATTTTAAGGTAACAGATTTCCAAGCCTTACCTCAAACCTGCTACATCCAGAAATCTGGAGGTGTGACTCTAGGGCTCATAGTTTGTGTGTGTGTGTGTGTGTGTGTGTGTGTGTGTGTGTGTGTTCTTCACATTGACTGTGATCCAGCTGGTTGACAGATGAGAACTTCCAAACAATAATGTAGTCAATTTCAATGATATATTAAAGAATACTATGATTTTTAAAATTCGCAAGAACCATGAGTCACTTGGATTTCAGAGACTCAAAGTACAGGATCATTCCCAGAACTGCCTCTTGAGAACTTATTTTGAAGAGCATGATGTTCATGGTGAAAAACCATTTGCCTAAATAAAGTCAAAGAAATCATTCACTTTTATTACAGAAATACATAAATAAAAACTATGTTGAGTTATTCTTTCCTGTGCTGTTTTGAACTTTCCATTCAATATTTGTTGGTGGCTTATTATACATTAGATATTCAGATAATAAACAAAATCCCCATACTCAAAGAATACAACTAGTGCAGATGAGACAGGGAAACATAAGTGACACTAAAAATAAGAAACTACAATATGAGCCATATACAATTTAAGGTAATGCAGATGCATAGCAAAGGAACCATGAGATATTAAAATGATGAATTCCCATGTAGGGCAATTTTGACTTTTCCCTAGGAGAGGGGAGAGTTTTAATAACAAATTATGAATGGATATCATTTGCTTGAAAAGAGCTTGTTGTTTTGAATATACATCATTTTCCTTGGAAGATTCATGACAAATAGTTATTAGACCATTAGAAACTTTAGGTAATCTCCTCTCAGCTTTTCTATTCTCTGATTTTCCAGGCCCTCACAGCCCCTCCTATCTTATAATCTTTCCAAGAATGAAGAAATGCACTGGAGTTCAGACTTTCTGGGCTTTGTGAGGACGTGACATTCTGCTCAGTGATCCTTTTTGAGATGAGGAAGAACTACACTGAGCCAGGTCATAATTATCAATTTTCATGTGCTCAAATTTGTTGATTGGTTTATTTATATTTGCATTTGATAGGTCATTCTAAATCCATGAATGATTTCATAAAGTTGGACTTCCACATATATTGCCAGTTGCTAGCGCTGCACTGTGAGGAAATAACCCAGGTTTTGCAGTGTTTTATCTATCTCTCATGATGTTCGTGCCTTCTGCTCTTTGGTAAATTGGATTTTTTCTTCTTTTTAAAAAAACCAGGAGATTACCAATTAGAGTCTCTTGCAGAATTTATTATTACACATTATGAAATGCTAAAGATTAAGTTTTACACTGCATTGCCATTCCAATATAATCAGTAGAAATAAAACTACATGAAAATGCCAATCTCCAGTTGGTAAAATTGTTTCCCAGGCCATATGAATTGAAAAACTTTCAAGCTACTATGAATGTATAACAGGAGTGAACAATTAAGTAAATATATGAGGATAGTAGAAACCAGGTCTCATTATAATAGCGAGAGGTTACATATAAGGAAGGTAAAAAGAAGGTTAGAATGATTCATATGCTACTGGATAAGAACTGAAGATATGAAATCTAGTTTATTAGATATAGATGATACATACATATATAAATATTTATTGATATGTGTGTACAAGTGCTTTAATACTTATATGCTGTATTTCCTAGCATCGTCAGCCAAAAGAACTTAAAAATGACACCCAAGAAGCAAAAAGCATATGAAGCACCCAGATATTTATATCTAATGAAATTTTCTCCAAAAAGAAAACAGAGGACTCCTTGGAGAAATGGATGATTGCACACCAGGAGCAGAGAATATACAATATGATCCTAGGATATATTTTCTTCCTACAACTAAGGAAGAGGAATGCTTAAATAAATAAATACACAAAATATTAAGAACAAAATGCAACGATGGGGGAATATCTAAAGGGCAGAGACACCACCTGAATGAGTCAAGACAGAATAATGTGAACAAAGAAAATAGCATAATGTTGAATTATAACCTGGGGTATAAAATAAACATCCATGAGTCCATACTGACCTAGGTATATTAACAAATGGAGAGAACAGGCAAGCCTTTGTGTGAATGAATTCCAAATAACTGCTGGAGATAATCAGCCCTCAAGGAGGTGGTGCCTGGTGCCCAACTCCTTACACATGATCTGTGCATCAGGACTCCCTTCCAGAGAGCACAATAGAAGAGTGGGAAGAAAGTGAACCTAAAACAGAGAATTCTGACAGGTCCACCTTCAGCCTGGTGATCAAGGTCACCAACAGTGCAAAGTCACATAGGATGTGATAAAATAGCACTTGACCTTATGGGCTTCCTCCCTCAACTCTGTAACTCCAGTCCAGTCATCCCAACAGTAAGAAACAAATCTCAGTTAAGGAACATTCTACAAAATACTTGATCAGTACTCCTTAAAACTTTAACTTTCAAAATCAAGGAAATTCTAGGAAAATGTCACAATCTAGAAGAGCTAAGGAGACATTCCAAGTAAAGAGAATGAGACTCTCTGGATAGGCTCCTAGGACAGAAAAAAACCCCACATTAGATAAAAGTTAAGGAAGTATGGACAAAATGTGAAGTTTAGTTAATAATAAGGTGTCAATATTGAGTTATTAATTGTGTGACGTACCATACTAATGTAAGCTGTTAGAAATACAGAGAAGTGTAAGTTATATACAAACTGTCTTTGTCTTTGTAACTCCTTTTTTCAATTTAAAACTATTTTAAAGTAAAACCCTTATTTTAAAAAGTTATAACATGTTAGGAGTTCTTAGAAGACTTGTTCCTCTGCATTATAAAATCCTTAGTATTAAATTTTGTTTTATTTTGGTTGTCATTTTTCAAAAAAAATGAGAATATCAAACTGCCTGCAAGTGGCCTATGACATCATGAGATTATTCGACATACTGTGGTTGTGCTCAGGCACCAGCAAGCATAGGAATCACCCATATGCACTATGAAACAGTTTGTTGCCATCCTCTCTCCATGCCCAGTTTTTGATTTAGTAGATTTAGAGGTGGAGTCTGAGACTACACTTCCTGCGGGGCCCAGCTCAAGCTGATGTAGCCTGCGCAGGGGTCATGTGTTTCTGCCTTAACAGATCTCCAAGGAGATATTTTAAGTTATTGAAATAAATACCATCTACCTACATTTCCCTTCCCTGCTTCATATGTTCTAAGCTTTTTCAGAAAGTTAGCTAACAAGCACACTTAAATAAATGTTAAGAGATACTGTGAATAAGAGGGATTCAACAAAGTTTAGTGTTTCATACCCACATTTGCTTATTTTTATTGACCCAGTCATCCAATTATCCAACAAGAAATGTGTCCCAGTTAGTGGGTTACAGATGTAATGAAGGATGAAACTAACTCAGCTAGAGGTAAGGAGGGGAGGTTTACAAGAAGAAACTGATTTGAAATGAATTTTAATTGACACAAAAGTGGCAACCAGAGAGAGAGGGTGGAAGAAGATTGGCCAGGTCAAAAAAAAAAAAAACCATTTGTGCAGATTCACAAAGCAAAAGAGAACAGTGGTGTAGCTGAATACCTGTGAATACCTGCAAGGATTCAACTAGAAAAAGAATTTGCATAGAGTTTCAGAAGAACTGAGATCTGAATTAGAGTTTCCCCTATCAAAATATTTGATTTTGAGTAGTTCCTTCTTAAAACACCTTTTCTCTTATCTTTACCTATCTAAATGCTGATTTTCTTGATGAAACAGATTCTGTCAATAGTGGCTCAACCTAAAGTTGATTTTAACTTGTGTGCAAGAGCTAAATAGTTCCTAGTTTTGCCATGGTAGGTTATTTCATCCTGGCTTATCTTCCTGCATTATTTTCCATAATTCTTTATACCTCTGAACTATCCATGCCATCCTAACTTTGGGCCTGAGGGTATAACTCAGTGGCAGGGTATAAGCTTAGCATACAGGAGTCCCTAGGTTCAATTTCCAGCACCATCAAAGTAAAACTAACAAACAAAAAACCCCAATGCTTTCAACTATGTTCTTTGATATCAATTTGTCACTTTTCCACCAGAAAACGTATAATATTCAAGTCAATAATGTTGTTCCATGTATTAGTAAAGGGCATCAGCTCAATTACAGGAGCACAATGACTGTATGGTTCATGATAGTAAGTTCAAATACAATGACATCATGAGTAACTATGGATATCATAAACATTAAGAGAGTGCTCATTTTTGCAATTCAGGTTTGTACTGTTGAGCTTTCCAATCTCTAGAACAACATACCTGACACCTACACAACTCAAAGTAGGAGTGGTTTGATTTGACTCACAGTTTCAGGGGTTTAGTTTATGGTCTCTGGCTCCAAGGAAGAAATATCATGTCAGAAGGGCATGGCACAGCAGAGCTCCCCACTTCACGGTAACCAACAAGCAGAGTAGAGGAGCAGTGCCCAAGATAAGGGCCCAGGGACCAGATATACTACCCATGGTCACACCTCTATGACCACCCAGATACATATAGAAATGTGTTTTACTAATTCCTCACGCAGTTTTCAAGCCAATCAGTATGTCAATCCAGCTAACTGTCACAAGGTTACTATAGCTCCTATAATCCTAATTTGTTAGTTACTTTTCTCTCATTGCTGAGACAAATACCTGACACCCAAAGTTAAAGGGGGGGAAAGGTTTATTTGGCTTATAGTTTATAGAGGTTTCAGTCCATAATCAGCTGGCTCCAAGCCAGGGTGGCAGAGGGACAACAGTATATAGCAGACAGACAGTAGCAAAGCAACAAAAGAATTTACCAGCACCTTTCTGCCCTTTTTATCTTATTCAGACTACTGACATTAGGGCAATACCAAACCAATCAGTGTACTGGTTTAGTAATCACACACCCCCTTAACCCCTGCATCACACACTGTAGATTCAGCAACCTCATGAGGCTTTGGGAGGACATCTAGACTCAACCCATTAAAATCTAAATTTCACAGCACTGAAAACAGTTAACTTAATAATTTCCATTGAATGGAATTGATTTCCTATGTAAAATGAAAGAAAGGAAAGAAGAAATAAAGAATGAAAGCTGTTAGCAAAATATAACAGTTCTAAAGAAAAGTAAAAACAATCTTAAAATCCTGGAAATAAGGAAATTTAAATAACTAGATCTATATTTTATCAGATAAAAGTACTCTAGGAAGTTGAAGAAAAAGAATTTAAGAGTGTGAAAATTACAAGATAAGGAAGGAGAAAAAGTCTAATATAAAAAATGACCATCAGCTAAATTATAGATAAGTAAAGTATGGTATATTCATACAATGTAACATTATTGATCATTAAAAATGAATGGAAACCTTATATATACCACACCATGGATGCATCTTAAAAACATTGTATGAAGTGAAAGACAAGGATAAATGTTGAATGATTCAATTTATGTGAAGTCTCTATGATAGAAAAATCTATACAAGCAGAAAATAAATTAATAGACATAAAATTGTAGAAATTGAGCATAAATGATTCCTAAAGCATGTGAGGCTTCTTTTGGAAGTGATAAAGTTTTTCTAAATTGATTGTGGAAATAGGTGCACAAATCTGAATATGGTAAAAATAATATCATGAATTGTACACTCTAAAGGTTGAATAGCATGGTATATAAAAGTGTATTATTAAGCTTTTATAAATTAAAAATAAATAAGTGAGCATTGTTGAGCCTTACTTTAAAAGATCATTAAAGATTTTATTCTTTAGAGACTGAATAGAGAGGTGACCTCCAAATGCAGTTGTACATTTTAGAACAATGATTTTGGTAGCAGTGTGTCATGTAAAATAGAGGCAAGGTAACAGAACATTGTGAATACAGTGAAGCCCAGTTGAACCAGAACTATGGTAGTTGGGGCAAAAATGAGGGGTGGGATAAAGGACATTGGGAAATAAAATTGTAAGACATTTACTGAATGTGACCAGAGAGAGAAATTTGAAGAATCAAATTTGAATGTTAAATGGTCAGTTTATAGATCAAAGTTAGTAAGAGGGAAGGAGGAGTGAAAACAACTTAAAAAATTGATAGAGTTAGTTTTTGCAAACTCTGGGGTACTAGGGTTTAAGATATTATGGATATATCCATGTCCCAACTGGGTTCATGGAGGTAATGAAAGCTATTAAAGACCATATAGAAAAAATTAACAGAGATTGAAGACATCTAGAAAAGTACCCATATTTGATATAGTCAGAAGTTTAAAAAAAAACATTGACAAAAAAAAATTTTAAGGAGAAAAATGAAGTCATAATATTTATTATAGAAGCTAAGGGAAGTGAAAGTCAAGAGAGAAAGAATAGTCATCAGCACAAGCTCAAGGAATGTTGTACAGAGCTGCTGGTGAACTCTTTGTGATAATATTCTGTATATGAAGACAAAGCTTCAAGGAGAAATGGAAAACAGAATAAAGTGCAAGTATTGCTTGGTGTCTGAAGAACATATGTTTTACATAGAAGCACACAAAGGACAAGGCAAAAGGAACATAAAACTAACACACAAGAAAGACCACTGAACAGCAGATTAAAATCAAGACTGACTTATTCTAGCTGTACAAGTAGGGAAAACATGGTGAGAGAATCTAGAATCTCTTCAGTCATCCATCCTCCTTCCTCATTTTGCTCCCATGGATATTTCACCCATAAATTTTGTCAAATCATGCTTGTACCATTTTGTGCCATAATCTGTAATGAATTTTAAGAGAAAAACATCTTAAAATCAAAATTGTTGCTTTTAAATATTGAATTGATTGAATGTAAACATCAAAATATTTAATATATCCAAAACTCCTTACTGAGTGTCTACTCTAAGCTAAATGAAGTGATGTTAATGGGCTATGACAAACAAAATCTGATATGGACTCTTCAGTATTAATTAATAATATGATACTGGTTATAGATAGGCATTAATCAAATAATCACAAAAATAAATGTAAAATTGCTATTTTAAGACTTACTTCTAATATTTCATATCATGGTGAATAATTTGTCTTTATCCTACTCTTACCCAATGTCACAATACTTCAAATCCTTTAGTTATTTATGGAATTCAGAGAATTATGCTACACCTCATTGAATTCTCATAGCACTAAAGTATAACTCTGGAATCTGGTATGGCTTATCAAAAGTCATTCAACTGCAAAGTTGTAAAGCCAGGGTGCAAGACAAGTGACAAATCTTGGAGAATTTTTGAGATCTTATTTATTCATATGTCTTTGAATATGAAGGAAACTTCTATATGATCTATGCGAAACCTATTTGAAGAGTGTTAAACAAGAAAA
The DNA here is from genome assembly GCF_000247695.1 of Heterocephalus glaber. Next base: position 8,212,736 of record NW_004624741.1, on the reverse strand, counting down.
AGTATTGTATGTACAAGGAAGAAATTTTCTGTTTTCTTGACACTGAAAATTTCTTTGGAAATACATTATTAAAACACACATCACTTACAGAGAGTATTAAAGTAAGACATCCAGACATTCAGTTTTTTGGGTTTTTTTTTTTACGTACCAGAGATCAAACTCAGGACCTTGCACTTGCAAGGCAGGGGCGGTGCCAGTGAGCTAAATCCCTGACCCTATGTTCAGGTTCTTAAGGTATGTCTTATTTAAAGGATTAGAACTCTAAAGTAGCAAACAGTGACCTGAAACTTCCTATTTTCTTCGGAAATGTTTTGATAAATATCTCCAATTTTTGTCAACATTAAAAAGAAGGCCATAGACATTATACGTTGAGGTCATGATGAAAAAAATAGGAGAAGGGGTTTCCCGGCCACCATCCCTCTGGCTGCTCCCAGCCCACAGGAAAGGGCTTTTGGGACACCATCCCTACCACTGCTCCCAGCCCCTGTCCCACCTCACGCAGCTCAGAGGAGGTAATCCGTGCAGGCGGTAACAGCCCCCCGCCCCAGTCGAAATGAAAAAACATGTAAATAAGTCTCAAAACCAGACTTCCAGATCACCTACAGCAACCCCAAAGGGA
>NW_004624741.1:8175096-8207012 GCF_000247695.1 Heterocephalus glaber | reverse complement strand
ATTTGTGGTGCAAATGAAAGAAACAGTTACCTCCACACCGATGTTCTTGTACTGTTGGCAGAGATCACTGGAAATATGGATAGAATTGGAGGATATATATTGACCAGAAGAATCCATGAGCATTCCATGAATTTAGAAAAATAGAAGTTTATAGTATTTTTTTCTTGAGATCTTAACAGAGTCAAATGTCAGTCAGGTATATTAACGGAGTATAGTGATATGGATACTAAAAAAATCATTGTTGCACACACTGTGAAGGTTATGCTTTTCTTGCTTTATATTATTGAACCCATAGCAATTTATTATGTAAAAAGTGAACTGTGTATGGCAAGCAAGTGATGAGTTATCAGCTTGGTTTTTTAAACTTTAAACTCAGTCTACTCAGTGGACAATGCCTTTCCCCACCCCCCAGTAGGGAGACTTTGGAAATTACATATGCCAGGATCACTTATATAAAATTGAATTTTAAAATATCACTTCTTAGTATCTCAGAACAACTTGCTTCAGACTTAGGAAAATCCACAATAATTATAAAAATCAATTCAAACTTAATGTCTTGAGATTTTCTTTTTTTTTGCCATGTGTTCTCATTAACACCCATTTTGTGCCCTACTCTTTTAAGGCATTAATGTCATATGTATATTGTCTATTTTCCCAGTCAGATTGGAAGCCCATGGGAACTTTAGGTCTACCTTATTTACCTCTGTATTTGTAACAGCTTTACCTGTTTGGTGAAAAGATCAGGTGGGGTTGGGTGACACCCAGTCACACTGGTGAGGGAGATCCTCTTTTCTCACTCAATTCAAGTGCAAATTCCTGCCTGACACACCCCAAAATAATGTTTGACCTGCTCTCTGGGCATTCCTTAGCCCAGTAAAGTTGACACATAAAATTAATCATCATAAAACCCCTACCTTTTTTAAACAATAAGTGCTTTATTCACAAACTATACAATTCAGTAATTTAAAAAGTACAGTTCAGTGGTTTTCAATACATTCATAGGGTTATGTAGTCATTTTAGAACATTATTACAACCAAATCGGGAACATTTTCATCACCTGTAAAGAAGCCACATACCCACCAGCCATCACTGCCTGGTTTCCCTAGGCAACCACCCCAAATCTTTTTTTATGCCTTCAAATGTTTTAAGATTATTTATGCTCAGGTATAATCAGAGCTTTAAGAAATAGCAGTTTATGAGTATTTTTCTTTTAAAATGATTTTAGTTTTAGAGAAGTTTTAGGTTCGTAGCAAAATTGAGAACAAGGCACAAAGTATTCTCATTTGTCCCTGCACTCATGAGCACGGCTTCCCCTAGTATCAATGTTTGTTTCATCTATTATTTAATCAATGAACCCACTTTGGCACATTATCACCCAAAGTCCATAGTTTACAATAGGGTTTACCTTTCATGTTGTATAGTCTACGTAGTTTGACATATGGATAAATAGTATGTACTCATTATAATAGTATCATACAGAATAGTATCACTGTCCTAGAAATTGTGCTTCATCTATTCATCCCTTATAGTTCTTTTTAAAATAGTAAAATTATAAAAATTTATAGTGGGAAGAGATTTAGAGATTATTTGTGAGAATTCTGTCTCTTCTGTTGAATTTGTCCTATACTTTCTTGTTGATTGTTACAGATATAAGCACTTTTTGTAGTTGTTCCCCTCTTACTACAAATAGTTATTTCCAAGTATGATTCAGGCAATAAAGTTTAGAATTTAATGAAAAATACCCAGCATTTTCTTAGTTCTTATTTTATATATATGTTTTTTATAATAAAACATTTCAAAAATATACAAATATTAAACAATACAGTGTATAATAAATTGGACCCATGTATATCTATCTACCTCTTCCCTGATTATTAATACTTGGCCAATCTCTATTCATCTCTCCACCCATTGATCCTCCCCCAACCAAATGTATTGTTTCAAAATGAATCATAGATATCCTGCCATTTTATCTGTACATAATTTCAGTATGTATTTTAAAAGATAGTTTAGAAGACAAAAACCCATTAGCACAACAACAACATTATGTCTTAAAAATTGCCAATAATTTCTTAAAATCATCAAATATCTAATCACTGTTGGAGTTGTCCCAGTGTGTCATAACATTGTTTTGGTTAGTTTGTTTGAATCATATCCGAACATACTCCATTTGTCTTTTTAAACCTCTAGTTCCCTCTGTTTCCCCTTCTTCTTTGCTTCTTATTTGTTAAAGAAACTGGGTCCTTCATCTTGCTGTTTCTCACCCCCAGGATTTGCTCATTCCATGTCTAGGGTGTTGTCAATGCATTTTTCTTCTGTAGCTTGGTAGTTAATTCAAAAAGCTTGATCTGATTCAGGTTCTTTTTCCTACCTTTGGCAAGAATATCTCATTGATGATACTCTGCATTTTCATTTCAGTGTAGTATCTGTCTCTGTTTCATGATGTTAGTAGCCTTTATTTCATTAGGAGTTTGCCAAGTGGTGAAATCCAAATGCATTTATCCTCATGTATTACCCAGAGTACTTCTATGAAGAGTAACTGTTTCTTATCAATAACCTGAGTTATAGTCCATTTATAAAAGGCAGATTAAATATTTGATTTCATTCTCTTTATCTTCCAGTTTTCAGGATAATGAATTGGTTCCCTAGCATACTCCAAAGACCAACTAGATTTTGTTTGGTTTGTTTTTTGTTGTTTTGTCTTGTTTTTATTATCATTATGAACTCACTGATTTTTAATCTGTTTGATGTATTTCAGTCCATTACAATTGTTATTCTATGGATATTTAAACTTGAAAATAAACATAAAATTTTAAAATTGAAAAAAAAATAGGAGGTCAGAATAAACACTGAGTAGCAGAAGTTAGAATGGAGTTGCAAAACTCATATCCATTTACCTTCAGCTCAGGAGGGATGAGTCTAAGCACCAGGAACAAAAGCCAGTTGCCAACAGCCACACTTGTATAGGAAAATTTGTACAGGAAAAAATATCTGTGTGATTTGGCACCAGATCTAGGAAAAGATATTGCATAATGTCCATCATCATCAGGTAGACCCATGTTTTCCATTGTGATATCTGTACTAATGTAACCCTGTCTTTTTCTCTAGCCCTTGCCTGTCTCTTAATTTCAAGATTCACACTCCCATCTTCACCAAATGGGTTTCTAACTTTAAACTCAACTGGACTCATTTTCATCTCAAGCCCACTCCTACCCCAAGTGCCTCAAGCCAATTGCAATTTATTCAAGATTGAACTCAGAATACTCTCTGGCTTCTCTGCCTTCCATGTTGGCTACATTCAATTGCCAAATCCTCTCGATCCCATTTAAATCCTAACTTTGAAAGGCATATTTTTTTTTTTACCATAACCATGATCATTACCCTGTTTGAGGCCATACTACCTCTGACCTACACTAATGAAATTACCTCTTAACTGGTTATTCTCTCCCATCAACTTTGCTTCTAATGAACTCTATCACTTATTGTGGATTTAATTTTGGTAAAAGCTTACAATTATTCATACTCCTAAGCCAAACATTCACATAATAAAAATAAAACCTAAATCAGCAGCTTAGCAAACATTCTTCCTTTGACCTCAATGATTTTTCCAAAATTATCTCCCAGACCTTTTCCAATTTAAACACCTAATCTTTCCTACATGCTGTAAGACTTGCTTTTCTTGTCATAATACTTTTGTGTGCTGTTAACTTCGTTTATAATGCCCTCCATTCAATGAATTTCTCTATACCAAAATGCTATGCATTTTCCACTCTATTTTCATAAAGCTTTTTATAACATACTGTTAAGCAATATTACCATGCTTCTCCCCAAATTTTCATAGTGTTTAATTCACTTTCAAAAAAATGATTTTTAAGATGTATTTTAAATTCCCTCCTGAGTTTTACTATTCTCAAGGGTATGATTGGTTCTTACCAAGTGCAGAAAGCTACATCTCTCTTACATAAGTACGCCATGTAAGATAGGCTATTGGTATTCTGAACAAGTGAGGATTTGACAGACTCTGATACCAAATTCTGTAGGAGCCACACAGCATGCCCAAGGTCACACAGCTGTGAAAGGAGCATCTCTGTTCCAAGTCTCCTGACTTGTCCCTCAGGCCTTTGGCTTATGCCAGCTGCCTCAAGTTGACTCTTGGGATCTCAACACATCCCATGGGTCTCTTTTTACTTTTCAACCAATGAAAACAGACTTTGGTGGAAAACACAAATTCATGTTCTTTTTCTGATTCACATCATGATGTTTTCTGCCCTCTAGGATCACAGTTCTACTGAAAACAACACCAAGGAGATGTTTTCCTTGGACGCCAACATGCAACTCAGCTGAACTCCTCCTAACCCCTTGGCTCTTGGACCTTGGGCTGCGAGTCACTTGTGCTTCCCAGTGGCCTCACAAGTACTTTCTGGTTTCAACCTGGTTGGAAATATTGAGACAAGAGTCTCTCTCAGAGTGTACTGTTTGATCACTTTTACTTTTTTGAGTTGGAGGGAAGCAAAGCCTCTAAAAACAAACAAACAACAGTTAATCAAGCTTTTGATCCTCCTCAGAAGTTTGAACTTGGCTCCAGTTTGAGGCAAAAATTTAGGTCAGCTCTCATTTTATTTATTTGTTTCAAATTTTTCAAGGGAGTCCTTCACCTAGAACGCCCCAGGGCACAAGCACAGTAATATACAGACCCAAGCACACATACTCATACAATTACCGTGTTATTTTCAAATTCATCCACATCTCCATATAAGCACTGCAATTCCCAAATAGCTAAAAATAGCAAAAACAATAACAAAACAACTCCAAAACCAACAACATTTTCTCAGCTCATCTTTCAGTGGGACTCACTCCAGTTGCTTTTGGAGTATGATTTAAATGATGATGTTAAAAGTTTCTTCTAACCCCAAATATCCCTAAAATCATCTTGCCCTCTTATTGAAATTCTCCACCATAGGAGATTTAGTTTTGGGGGTGGGAGCATTAATTTCATAAAGTCTTTTAAAGTCTTAGGAGGAGTATCATTATAGAACTGGATATCATTAAGTCATGCTACATCACTGTGAATTAGTTTTAGGAGTCACTGTTGAAACAAATTTAGAAGTTTGCTCATTATACTCTAAATTCTTGTACAACTCAGCCTGTGCCATATTTACTCACTGCTATTTACTTATTACAAAAGCCAACACTTGTAACTACTCTGAATTTGTTTCATAATTTCAACTTTAGTTCAAAGTTCACTGCCTCCCTAAGTATCAGGATGGAAAGTCTATGATGTGCCAAGTTCTTTGCACTGCATTGATTATTCACCTTTTTTGGTGATTGTGTATGGGATATGGAGTAAGTGTAGGAGATATATACATGGTATACCCTTTCTGCTGAACTAACACAGTTCTGTCAGCTCCTCAAGAGCAGTGGCTGTGCCATAGGCATTTTAATAGTTTACAAAGAGTTGTTAAGTGGAGCACCTTTATTTCTTATGAATATTCCAGTTTGGACCACAGTCAAAGCAGAATGGGGCAGTATTTTGGAACTGTTTTAAACCAGGTGGAATACACAGAAGAGACTAAATCTCAATACTTAGATTTATTCTGAGCTACATTTCAAAGTAAATTAGTGAATGAAATCAAAAGTAGATGAGTATATGATCATGAACACTAGAAGAATAATAAACGATGGTGTAACCCTGAGAACAAATGCATGCAGAAACAGGTAATATAGGGATAGGGAAGGTCACATTAAGTTTCTCATAAAAAGGATCAAAGTTAATGTGCTAAGAATGTAATAAAAGTTACAATTAGGAGCCAGGAGAAGGAAAGTAAAGTTTTGGAATTGCTTCCAAAGGCATGGGAAAGGAAGCCCACGGAGAAACAAATTATTGGCATGCAGTGTTAAGTCTCAATTTGGCTTGACCCCCAGGTATAGCAATGCCACAGAACTATATTAAAGGAAGCAAGGTAGCATTGACCATGCTAATTAATTTGCCCTGTTCTAACTGTATTTGGATGTATAACAGGTAAGGACATATTAACGACATGGGCTTATTCTCATTCAACAAAATTTCAATTCTTCTAAGTTAATATTTAGCTCTCCATTTAAACAGAGGATTTGGATGATTGGAAGAGAGGTACTACAATAGAACTTTCCCTAATATCTCTGCATTAGTAAAGGAGGAAAGAATATGAAGCAGCATATTAGTCAGCTTTCCCAGCACTGATATAATACTGAACATTCACAACTTAAAGAAGCAGAAGTTTAATGCAGCTCACAGTTCTAGAAGATTAATTTCATGTTTGGCAAACTCAAAGGCAGAAATATCATGGCAAAAAAAGTGTGGCAGAGAAAAGAATGCTTAATTCGTGATAGGCTGGAAGCAGAGGAGAAGAACAGTGCCAGAAAGGAAGGGGCCAGAAACCATACACAGTACCCAAAGCCAGCCTCTGTGACCCACCCAGACACACCCAGAAGTCTGCTTTACCAATCCCCTAGGCAGCTCCCAAGCCCATCATATCGATATAATTAAGTCCAGCAGCACAAAGAAACAAGAAGTTTGAAGTTGGAAAATCTATACTAAGATTTCTGGGAATGGAGATCCCATTAGTAAGCTGTTGTCATATATATTCCCAAAGGGGATTACATGGCAAAGAGCTATGGGATCAAACGATTTAAAGATTAGAAGAGGACACTGCAAATTCTCTAGCCAGAAAGATTCAACTAAGACTGTGTACAGTGGACCTTTGACTTATGAACTCAATTCATTCGTGAGGGCTGGTTGTAACTCAAGTTGGATGTAAGTCAAGGCTATCTTTCCCTTAAGAAAAAATGGAAATATCCACAATATATTCCAAACCTCCCAAAGCACTACTTAACTAAAATTTTCATAATAAAAAGGGTGGTACCATGTGTATAATTTACCAGAAACACCAATAATTTTCCTAGTGTATTCACCAAAAGGTTATGAAATGTGTCTACCAGACACAGCAGTTTCATTTTGTACTTACCATTCAAGTCTTTGGCTTGCAGGAAGAGAGGATGAAATGGATGGTGTTTATTGTTTGAAGGAGAGTTCCCTTCCCAAAGAACATCAGGAATCTCTCTCTCTCTCTCTCTCTCTGGTGTTCTCTCTCTTCTTGGGAGAGTCTGTAGCCCACTAGGACCTGCTTCTGGCTCACTGTGTCTCAACCTTTTCAGAACTAAAGTCTGGTCTAAGGTTGTCTTTTCTTTAATAATGTTCTGTAGTATGACATGACATTGTCATTAAGCAAGTGAATTTAATGATTGGCTTTTTCTTGGTGTGAGTGAGTCTTCTTTACAACTCTCCATTTTTTCAGAAGTTCCTTTATTTCAGAAGAACTTTGCTGCACTGATTGTTGATTCTCTGCCCCCTTCAGAAAGCTCCTCAGATGCCATTCTCTGTTGCTCAGCCAGAAGTTGCTGAAGTTCATCTGTAGACAATTCCTCTGAGTCTTCCTCTTTCAGTTCCTCAACATCACCACTGTCTACCTGCATGCCTAGACTCTACTGTAGTGACAATGTCATCAAACACAGGGTCCATTGAAGGCTCAGGTTCCTCTACACAGCCTTCAGAGTCTCTCTCCTGTATTATTTTAGGCCACACTTTCTTCCAGGCAGACCTCAATGTCCTTAGAGAGACATTGGCCCAGGATTTCTCAATTAACCCCACACAGGAAAGACTGGCATTTGGTTGTAACTCAAGACTTTGGTCATAAGTTAAAACTAAAATTCCAGTCATAACCCAAGTTGTTCTTATGTGAGCCTGGTCATAACTTGAGGGTCCATTGTATTTGAATCTTAAAACATTAAAGTAAAAATACCACGTCAAAGCCTTGCACCCAGAGGTTTATAGGTTTAAATGTAATTAACCTGTTGGGGTATGTGGGAAACAGTACCTTTTAAAAGAGTTCCAGGTAATTCTGATGTGTACTAGTGAGAGTTAGAAAACTCTCACCATTCCTTTCAGTATAGAAAAAGAAAATAAAATCCAAAGAAATCAGTGATTTGGCCCACATGGCATAGCTCACAGTGGAAGAGGGAAGGAAACTCTTCTCATTATCAAAATTTGGAAAGACCACCTACAAGACCTCCTGAAACACAAGGCATCTCTACACTGCAAATGTGTTTGCAAAAACATCTAGTAAAATCACAAATAGGTACCTCTACTCATTTGTTAGAAAGGCCAAAAATTAGAACACTGACAACACCAAATGGTGACAAGGATATGGAGCAAAAGGACCAATGTTCATTGCTCTTGGGAGTGAAAACAAATGCAGCCTCTTTGGAAAACAGGTGGGCAGGCTCCAAGCATATTGATTAGCGGTCATGACTCTTCCCCTTCAGAGCCCTTCACATGTATAGCTTTCTCCAGGCTCTGTGAAGGGGTCACAATTGAACTCACATAGTGAAATGTGCAAATGTGCTTTTCCTTTTTTTTTTTAAAGCCTTCAAAAGTAAGCTATTTAATCAAAATTGATTTCATTCCTTCATTTGATTTTGATCTTTTCCCTTTTGTAAAAGGGGCTTTTCTTTATTTGATTTTAATTGCATAATATTTAAGACAGTAAAATACATACTATATATATTATTAAGTATAACATAATAATAGGCTTTTTGTTTGTTTTAAAGATCATAATGTACATCTTATAAATGGTGCTTATAGGATCGAAGAACTTGACTTTTGGTCTTTTCTAGGCCTTTAAAAAAAAATTTTATCCTTAGAAAATTCAATTAAGTTTAGGGGTTTTTTGCAATAGTACACTCAATGCCTCTTCCTTCATAGGAGGTATTTATATGGTCATTTGAGGTAAAACAGCTAAAAAATGATATAAGCTATTTTTCAATGAGATTCTCTTTTGACCTATGTCTTTTTCTTTAACCATACTAGAAAGAGTAATTTTTGCAAAAACAGACATTCTACTCAAAGAGGCCATCACATAAGTGAGAGAAATTTTATTGGTCATTCAATCTTCAGATTCTGAAAGACCTACTTGTATTTCCTTGGAAGATCATAAGGACTAACACTGTCCCCAAAAGAGAGATTTAGGAACAGTGATGCCTGTAGTCATGACCTCACAAAATTCCACCAGGTGGAGCCAGAGATTGAGGGAGATGACTGTAAAAGGAGGAGAAAGAGAGACCACTACCCATCCTGAGAGTTCCATTTGGACTCAAAAACAACTTGGCATTCCCAGTGGATTTATGCTTATCAAACAGACTGCTTTCTGGTTACAGATAATGGTTGCATATTCTTCCAGATATAACAGGACATAAGTGAAGTGATACAATATAAAGACAAATTGGGAAAGCCATTTATAAATATAAAGCAGTGCACAGGTAAGTTACAATCAATTATAATACTTTGAATGATTTCACTTACTATTACTGTATCTAAAAACAGTAAGCTTAGAAATCATCCAACCATCGCTTGTTGGACATGAAGCAATAAGTTGTGAAGATTCAGAAAAGAAAGATATAACTCTTTTTTTTTTTTTTGTACCAGCAATTGAACTCGGGTCCTTGCGCTTGTGCAGCAGCCGCCGAAACCACTGAGTTAAATCCCCGACCCTAATAACGCTTATTTTTATAGAATTCAAATTTCATTTAGGTTTATAAAACAGGTCTTTGTAATCCAAACAATTCAAGGCATGCCAAATGGCTCAGCTTCAACTGAGGGCTCATTTATAGAAAGATAGGATGCTAATCGAGTGTAATTTAAAAGTAGGTGTCCTCTTAATTACTGACAAAAATACTTCTGAAAGAAAAAATCTAGCTCATCTTTTTCTCAACTTGTCTTATTCCTCAGAAGCTCTATTGCTTTTTTTACTCAACATTTCTCAACCCTCTGTTTGAAATCTCTCTCTTGACGTTATTGGTGCAGAGAAGATAAGTGTGCTACTCACACTGGGCCAGGCTAGCCATAAATTTATTGTAACCAGAATCCAATCTGTAATTCCTTAGAAAGAAGTCCAGAAACTCCTCAGAAAAGTCTCTTTTCTCTATTTCCTTCATCCTAATCCCAAAAAGACATTTAATAGGAGAATTTCTAAGTTGAAGTTATCAACTTATGGGATTTCTAGAAAGTTTGGACTCATAAAAAAGAACTCTCATCAAAACTGTTTTAGGGCCAGGGATTTAGCTCAGTGGTTCCGCAGCCTGCCTCACAAGCACATGGTCCTGAATTCGATCCCTGGTACAAAATAAAGAAAGAAAGAAATCTGTTTTAATTAGTAATCTGGTTTTATTCTGTTATTCTTATTTCAATGTCAGAACCAGAAATGTTACCAACTATTTGTGAGATATTTGCTATAGACAGAAGACTATTGAGAATTCTGATCTGGAAAATATTCCTTTGAAAACATTGTTGAAGTAGGCTACCAGCAGATGCTCTACATCTAGACAGGCTCCCTGTGGTGATGTTAAACTTCTGGTGTGGCTTGGTAATGTAATTTCAGGATCAAACAGAAAATAAAGCCACTATATTTTATTGACATCAAGTCTGAGGGAGATGATTTTTAGGTTTCACAGCAAAGTTTTTTTTTTTTAATGTCCAGTGAAGAGACATATCCTCTAGATGGCTCACAGAGTTGCCCCAAGATCTGAATGTAGCTTAAATCAGTTAGATTTAGAATGTAAAAACTATATGGAAGCTGAATTCAAATATGGAAAAATTCAGACATGACCATTTTCGACACTAAGATTCTCCATTGTGGTCAATGATATGAATGGTAATGTACTTCCTTTTGTAGGTAGTGTTTTGAATGTTCCATACTTATCTATAGGGGCAATTGGCCAAAGGACCCCCAACAATTCCTATCACCACTTTCTCATTATCATCCCTCCTTGTCCATAGGAAAGCATTTCAGCATCCAAAAGAAAATGTTTACCAAATGGCAATTATCCATAGGTTCATGTTGCTGAGAAATATGCTTATCAGTTATGAAGTAGTAACAAAACAGGAATACTTTATAGTTTAGATGAGTTTGTTGGCAGAATATGTGTACTGACTATTCTGGCCTTTTCTTGAATAATGGATTACTATGCCAAAATGACTGATAGAATTCTTTTTCTATGTAACCAAAATCTTCAGTCTTGCCCAACTATAGCATTGGTCTTTTAGTACATGCATAGTTCAAGTCTTCTGTAATTGAAAAGCTCACGTAATGTCCTTCCTCATTGACTCTTTTTCTTTTTTTTTCACAATTCTACTATGTAAATTTTTAAGTCTGAAATTTAGAACTAAAAAGAAAAACTCACTGTAGATAAAAAACAAGGAGCAAACAAAAATAAATAAAGACGCTTATAATCTATTTAAAGGCACATAGGAAGCACATTTTGCAGAAACTGAGCAAGTCATTCCACTAGGGTTACTGTCCTCTTCCTTGTCTTTACCACTGTACACTGTGAGATGAAATTGCCCTCTCCTTTGCAAGAGGCAGGGCAGGTAAATTTTTCTTTCCTCTTTGCTTCTTTTACTATAATGCTGCCACTATAGATGCCAACAGCCCAGTCCTTTAAAGAACTTCTTTAATTTTGCAGCAGGTCAGTGTGGAAAACCAGATGCTTAAAATTCAAAAACTTGGATTGAAATGATTACAATCATACTCTTGAATCCCATAGGAAATTATTTGGCATAAATTAAAACAGGCTAGCAATTGGCTTATGATCTAAATTTATTTTGCCCTCTTTTTAAAATATCTGTATCTCTATATTTACAGAATCTATACCTGCATCTGTGGATTTATATACATATCCATATATACATATGCACATACATATATATTTAATTTTGAAATTCTCATTAACACACGTTTTCTTCTTTCTGCAAGTTTCCTTTGGGTTTACTCATGATTTTCCAGAATTATGTAAATAAATTATATCATACTAGGCAATATGTTCAAGGAGTTATTACATTAACTAAGAAAACGTCACATAAAACATGCAAAAACAAAGTTGCTCACCCACGTTCCTTTGAAACATGTTTATTCTTGGGAACTTGCACACTCTTCAAACCTTCTTACCTTTAAACTCCTTCCAAGCTTAAAGGGCCGGGGAAGGAATTCCTATGCCTGAAGCTAAACCACCCTGAATGGATCCTCTCCTTCAATTTTACAGTTGCCAGGTGAGGACAGGGCCTCGGGCAGGTGGAGGTGTGGCTGGCCAGGGACCTGCAGCATCCCCACCTCCAACCCCAGAGCAGCCACTCCTGCTGGGGTCAGCCTTTCCATCTCCAAATCTGGGGGCTGCTGCTCACTTGAAAGCATGACAACGCAAACAGAAAAACAAAACAAAACAAAAAAACCCTCTCAATTTAATATAATTCAGGAAAAGGATGCTAATCTTCCTGTCTGGCTTGAAATGATTCTTGGAATAGTATGCCCTGTTTGCCTCAATTCCACCTTCAAGTTGAGCTGAAAGGGTTCACCCTTCATTGTTGGTCTCAGCCCGTGTTTCCTCCTAGAGCCATGAGAAGCAGAGGTGCTGCATTCCAGAAACAAGTGGCTCCTTCGCAGCCACACTAATGGTAGAGGGAAGCAGGGTGACTTCCATGGGTCACTTTCATGAACACCTTGAATTGGATTGTTTTCCTCATCTAGGAAAGATAAACCACTTCTGGAAGAGCTTGATGGTGTTCAGTTTTGCATAAAACAATGGTCATTCTGATTTTGATGTGTTTGCTGAATACTACATGACATAATTCACTTTATGATGCAAAGAAATTCAGTTCATTTAGGACAGATATTATAAGGTGCACTTCCCATCAAAACTGTCCTGGTGACATTGGGCTTTGTCTGTTTTAAAAACTTAGCACCCAGGATGGGTCGAATCACCTTTCAGACAATGACAAATAGCCTCTTTTTGGTGTTGAGGAAAAATAATAGCAAACTTTTAAGATAATCGTCCTCAATCTCTTTATCTCCATATGAGAAAATGACTAGATACTCTACCTAAGATCTCCTGGGAAACATGCCTACAATGGACAGCTATTGTTATATTAAATGTCCTTCTGCAATCAGGGGTTTATCCAATTTTAAAAATTTCTCTTTAAAATCAATTAAATCTTTCTCTGAACCTTTATCTGGTCCAGCTGGTAGAAGCTATATCTTACTTACTGTAGGAGGGCCTTTGTTTACCATTCCTCAAGAATCTGGAAGGCTTGTTGGTACCTGGCACATGAAAGTTAGGACATGTCTCTGTCAACCCATCTTAATCAGTAATATAAAACACCTTTCTAAGGTTTCCAGATAGAAGAGAAGGCACCTGATGCTATGACTTGAATGGTGCTTTCCCCTCCAAAGTCCATGCTACAACTTTGTCAGCAGTGCAACAGTGTAGAGATGTGTGGCCCTTGAGAGGTGACTGAGCATGAGTATTCTACCCTCACAAATTCTATACGTCATGAATGGGATTAACACCCTTGGAAGAGGGATTGAGGTTGCAGGAAGGGTTCCCTTGAACTTCTACCCCTTCTGCCATGTAAGGGCACAGCATTCCTCCACTCCAGAGGATGCATCAATAAGGCACCATCTTGCAATTAGAAAGCAGCCTTTATGGAACACAAATCCAGCCAATGCCTTGACATCGAACTTCCAGTCCTCCATAATCACCAGAAATGTTTCTGGTTTTTTATAAATTACCCATCCATTGCATTTTGTGATAGCAGCATAAACACACTTTCTAATGTTTAATCTCAATATGAACAATCAATTTTGTGGTATAAATGTGTCACAAATATGGCATGGAAAACACTTATTGTAAAAACAATTTCAACATTTACCTGAAATTAAAATTTAACTGGGTGTCTTCTATTTTTGTTTGCTAAATCACACATCTCTATTCCTCGTCTAAGCCTGCAAAACCTTGTTAGCTTCAAACTCTGGTTATTCTATCCTAAATTCAGGTTTAGAAAATTATGTAAGAAAAACTTTATGCTTGGTTATAGCTGCTAGGTGCAACATACTAAAATTTCTTTGGTATTATTTTCTGGTCATCTCATATCCAAGACACCTGTCTTAGGATGTCTACTCCTTCCCTTCCTTGACTTCAAGGCTTCTGGAAAACTCAAGCTTCAAAGTCTATATTCTAAAAATAGCTCCTAGACTTGTCATATAAACAGCCTGGAGGCAAAGAAGCATTTGATGTTTAGAAGAGAAGAAAGGAAAACTAAAAGAAAATCAAACCACAAATTAATATCCCAATGATTTCTGATGAATGACAATTTAAAATGAAATCTTCCATTGAATAAAAATGATCATATTTTCTTTTCACTTTTCCTTGTAAATTTATAAATCACCAAATTGCAAATTGATGAATATTAAAACACCCTCAGATAAACAACTGTGTAGTCAATGCTCTTTCCATATTTACAAGATGATTCTAAAGACTTGCAGGTGCAGTGAACTTGAGAAGCAATGGGGCTTACCTCATACTGAGCAACAAATCTCTCCATCTCTGTAGCTTAGTCTTCTCTACATTGATTTGGAAGTGGGTGAATCAAAGACTATGTGCTTTAAATGATAAAACCAGAACCATGCAATTAAATCATTGCAGTAAGTCTTAATTGTGGAGAATATTTAGATTGCTCCTTGGGAAATCTGAGTTGGAAAAGTTGGTGAACCTCTGATCATGTGATCTCACTATCCAAATGCAAATCAATTCTCCAAACATATATAGATATAATGGGGTAGTTTAATATAATGTAATCAGGCAAATTAATAAGCAGTGCAATTACTTATCACTCCTGGATGAATGGATAGACTGTGTTTACCTGTAGAAAACCCATGAATGACTTTCACAAGTGTGAGAAATAACATTCTGTAATTTTGAAATTCAGAAGACGCCAGCTGTCTATCTTAAATAGTAGAGATTCATTCATGAGTTGCTTACAGTACTTTTCAATTCTTGAAGGAAAAAGCAGTAAGAAAGCAGAAGTTCTGCTTATTTATTGTTCTAGTTTCTGCCAAAGTATTTTGCCTAAGAAATCCCTCTTCCTCACAAAAGGCCTGATGTGCAGCTGTTTCTAAAGTGAGAACTTGCTCTATTTTCTTCTGATGAGTGGGAAAAATTGCAAGATCACAAGAAAGGTCTGGTAGTGAGAGCAATTTTCCTAACACCTTCAAACTACTAGTCAGAAAAAGCAGATTAAGCAAATGCTGGTTTCTCCCACTACCTCTCTCTTTATTATTATTTTTAAAAAAAGAACTATTTACTCTTCATTTCATCAGAGAAACAGGATATCATAAGACCAGTGGAAATACAAACAAGGTTCATATAGATATTTTAAGATGTTGGAATTTAAGGAAACTATGTGTTTTTTAATTAGAACTGATTCAAATGCTTTGACAAGTCTTGAAAGAATAACACATGAGGCATTCCAGGTTTACCCTCCAGCCAAACTCAGCATTTGTAGTCTTTGATGTTACTGATTTACACACATCTGTGATGGGCTTAGCTGGACCCACCGCTTACAGAGGATTTTAGAGTCACGGGCCCCAGGTCCACTGCATTTGAAGGGTCTGATAAAGCAGTACTGTTCATCCCTGCCTGCAAATTATAATCATTCCAAGAGCTTTCCAAAAATATCTCAATGCACCCTAGACCAATTAAGTTGGAATCTCCAGAGATGTCATGCAAGCACCAGTGTCTTTTAAAGCTTTCAGATTTGGGGTTAAGGAGGAGAATAAATGAATTTGAAAGCACTCATGAATTAAGATTCATAGTAGCCAGATCTCTGAATGCATGTTAAATATTTAACCAGAATAAGGGCTACAAGGTTAAAGGGAATGAATCATATTAGGGAGATGACCAACAACCTCAGAGATCCAGGAACAAGTAAAGTTCTGAAATGATGCTACTCCTTAAGCTACTAAGAAAGGAATGTGTTTTCTGCAGTTTATTACTAAAGATGGATGAGTATAGAGCAGAGAACCAGAAAACTCTACATTTTCATCCCCATTCCCCACTCCTGGCCATTCCAAGTGACCCTGTGGGCTTCAAATTCCTCGCTTGTTTACCAAAGTGTACATTCTAATCAGTGATGTCAGCTGTGGCAGCATGATAGGGTTACCTGGAGAATTTGGTAAAATCCCTAGATCCAGAATGCAACCCAGACCAACTAAATTAGCATTTCTGGGGCAGGAACTTAGACTTTGGCATTTTTAAATGTTCCTTATGTAGGGCTACCAGATAAAATGGAGGATGTCAATGTTTTTAAATTTCAAAAAAAGAAGAAATACTTTTTTAAAATACACAGATGACCCAAATTTTTGCATAAAGCATTCTTATATTAAAATAATTTGTTGCTCATCTGAAATTCAAATTTAACTGGGTGTCTTTTATTTTCATATGCCAAATCTGGCAACCTATCAATATGATTAAAATGTGCAGTCAGAATTCTTACCTCTTTGCTACTCATAATGTTATCTGCAGATTGCTAATATTCACCTGGGAGAAGGACAAATCTGTGGGACCCTCTCCATACCAACCGAGTCAGAAACTTTATTAATGAAATCTTCTAGTGTTCGTGTGCACATTAATGTCTGAAAAGCACTGGCCTGGATGATCCACTACAAAATTTTCAAGAATCTTCCAACCATTTCAGCCAAAATCAGCAAATCCATACATTGCTGCATGAATTAAAATGAGCCTCGAAAACCTTGGAAGCTTCAGAAATGGTTTTGGTTCCATTTATGGTAGGGAAATTGGTTGCTTCTATTTTTCATTCCAACACTAAGCCCTTATTCTTTTGTTGAGAGAAATCTATTTAAGCTCAAATTAGGCCTCTGCTCCTAACTTGGCCTGCCCCTACCTGTTACCCTGCTCCACATAGGCAAGGCCTGGATTTTGACCCAGATCTTGCTCAAGTCAGGAGAAAATGAAGCTAGACTGTTTCATCAGCCTGCCAGCAACCCCAAAATGGTGATTCACATCTGACCTGTCTTTGCAAATATACTCCTGCCTGCAGGGGAGGGGCTTCTTACAATTTAATTGGGCCTTTCCCACATGGAGGACCTCTTATCCTTCTAACATGTGTGTGTGTGTGTGTGTGCGTGTGTGTGTGTGTGTGTGTGTGTGGTATTGCCCTTAAAATAAAATCCTTCTTGCTCTTCCAAGTTAAAACATATAGCATTTCATTTTCGAGTGAAGGATCCGGAGCCGAAACACCGCGACCATGCCCCGTAAAGGCACCCAGCCCTCCACAGCTCGACGCAAAGAGAAGGGGACACCGCGGTCCCCAGACCCTGGCAGCAGGCAGCAGCGACCCTGAATCGGAGCTGCCGTCTGGCCCCGCCAAGACCAGCCGCCACCGCCGCAGAGACTCCAGAAACGAATTGCTGAATTGGAGATACAAAAGGAAAAGATTCATGAAGATGCCAAAGAAATACATGAGAGGAACAATATACTGTCAAATGAAATGAAAGCTAAGATTAAAGCTGTACAAGATACAGAGAAGAAACTCAATAAAATTACAAAATTTATTGAGGAAAATAAAGAAAAATTTCCACAGCTGGATTTGGAAGATGTTCAAGTTAGGGAAACATTAAAGCATGCTACCAGTAAAGGCAAAAAACTGGAGAAACAACTTCAAAAAGAAAAGGAAAAGGTTGAAGAATTTAAAAGTATACCTGCCAAGAGTGAGAACATCATAACTGAGTCAACAACCAGAAACAATTCCCTTGAAAAAGAAAAAGAGAGGGAAGAGAAAAAATTAAAGGAAGTCATGGATACCCTTATAAAGGAAACACAAGGGCTTCAGAAGGAAAAAGAAAGTCGAGAGAAAGAACTTATGGTTTTCAACAAATCTGTCAATGAAGCACATTTAAAGATGGAGGTTGCCCAGTCAGAACTTGATATCTACCTCAGTCGCTATAATACTGCAGTATCTCAATTAAGTAAGGCAAAAGAAGCTCTCATTGCTGCTTCTGAGACTCTTGAAGAAAAGAAAGCTGCCATCGGAAATATAGAGGCAAAACTCCCTCAAACTGAACAAGCATTAAAGGTGAAAGAAAAAGAACTTTAAAAACTTGCACAAGAAGAAATGAACTTCAAAAGTTTGGTTCATGATCTTTTCCAAAAAGTTGAAGAAGCGAAGAGTTCCTTAGCAATGAATCGAAATAGAGGGAAAGTACTTGATGCAATAATTCAAGAAAAAATGTCTGGCAGGATTCCAGGAATATATGGAAGACTGGGAGACCTAGGAGCCACCGATGAAAAATATGAAGTGGCTATTTCATCCTATTGCCATGCCTTAGCCTACATTGTTGTTGATTCTATTGATACAGCCCAAGAATGTGTAAACTTCCTTAAAAGACAAAATATTGGAGTGGCAACTTTTATAGGGTTAGGTAAGATGGCAGTCTGGGCCAAAAAAATGACCAAAGTTCAAACTCCTGAAAATGTTCCTCGGTTATTTGATTTAGTTAAAGTAAAAGATCAGGAAATTTGCCAAGCTTTTTACTTTGCTTTATGAGATACCTTGGTAGCTCACAACTTGGATCAAGCCACAAGAGTAGCATATCAAAA
This sequence comes from Heterocephalus glaber, assembly GCF_000247695.1. Next base: position 8,188,471 of record NW_004624741.1, on the reverse strand, counting down.
AGATAGAAGATGGAGGGTGGTAACTTTACAGGGGCAAATTATAGAACAGTCAAGTACAATGATTGGTGGTGGAAGCAAAGTAATGAAAGGAAGAATGGGTTCTTCAGTTGTTGAAATCTCTGAAGAAGAGGTAATTAAAATGGAATCACAGTTGCAGAGAGATTCTAAGAAAGCAATGCAAATCCAAGAACAAAAAGTACAACTTGAAGAAGCAGTAGTTAAGTTATGACATGATGAACGAGAAATGAAGAATACACTTGAAAAGTTTACTGCAAGCATCCAGTGTTTATCAGAGCAAGAAGAATATTTGAGTGTACAAGTTAAGGAACTTGAAGCTAATGTACTTGCTACAGCCCATGACAAACAGAAAAGCAGAAATTGCTAGAAGAAAATGTCAGTACTTTCAAAACAGAATATAATGGTGTGGCTGAGAAAGATGGTAAAGTAGAAGCTGAGGTTAAACGATTACACAATATCATTGTGGAAATCAATAACCATAAACTCAAGGCCCAACAAAACAAACTTGATAAAATAAATAAGCAGCTAGATGAATGTGCTTCTGCTATTACTAAAGCCCAAGAGGCAATCAAGACTGCTGACAGAAATCTTAAAAAGGCACAAGACTCTGTGTTTTGCACAGAGAAAGAAATAAAGGATACTGAGAAAGAAGTACATGGCTTAACAGAAGAACTAAGAAGTCTTGAGAACAAAGCAACAGAGGTCATAAAAAATACAAATGCTGCAGAGGAGTCCTTACCAGAGATCCAGAAAGAACATCTTAATCTGCTTCAAGAACTGAAAGTTATTCAAAATAATGAACATGCCCTTCAGAAAGATGCACTTAGTGTTAAGTTGAAACTTGAACAAATAGATGGTCACATTGCTGAACATAATTCTAAAATAAAATATTGGCAAAAAGAGATTTCAACAATATCACTGCATCCTATAGAAGATAATCCTGTTGAAGAGATTTCTGTTCTAAGCCCAGAGAATCTTGAAGCAGTTAAGAATCCAGATTCTATAATAAATCAAATTGCACTTTTGGAAGCCCAGTGTCATGAAATGAAACCAAACATTGGTGCCATTGCAGAGTATAAAAAGAAAGAAGAATTATATTTGCAACGGGTTACAGAATTGGATAAAATTACTTCTGAAAGAGATAATTTTAGACAGGCATATGAAAATCTTCTAAAACAAAGGCTTAATGAATTCATGGCAGGTTTTTATATAATAACAAATAAGTTAAAAGAAAATTACTAAATGCTTACTTTGGGAGGGGATGCTGAACTGGAGCTTGTAGACAGCTTGGATCCTTTCTCTGAAGGAATCATGTTCAGTGTTCAACCACCTAAGAAAAGTTGGAAGAAGATCTTCAACCTTTCAGGAGGAGAGAAAACACTTAGTTCACTGGCCTTAGTATTTGCTCTTCACCGCTACAAACCTACCCCTCTTTACTTCATGGATGAGACTGATGCAGCCCTTGATTTTAAAAATGTGTCCATTGTTGCATTTTATATACATGAGCAAACAAAAAATGCCCAGTTCATAATAATTTCCCTTCGAAATAATGTGTTTGAGATTTCGGACAGACTTATTGGAATTTACAAGACATACAATATAACAAAGAGTGTTGCAGTAAACCCAAAAGAAATTGCATCAAAGGACTTTGTTGAACTTGGTTTATTCTGAAGATGAAAGTTGAATTGGCATAGATTTGGTGTATCGTATTACTGATTTTCTATTATAACAATTATGAGTTGTATAAAATACAGAATTCTAAACTATGAAAAAAAAACATATAGCATTTCAGAACTTCTTTAAGAAGATTTAAACCTTGATATTATTATGGCCTAACCCTTGACTTACCAAACACCATTATGCTGTTAGTTATCCACTCTCCTACTTCCAGGCAAATCTAGGTACGAAAAAATCACCAAATGTTTTGCAGCGTTCACATTATGCATCACAAGTACACTTTTCTGAAAAAAAAGGTGACTTATGCATCAATTTTGTTTTTTTCTCAAATATATCAACCTCTTGATTTAGTTTCAGGGTTTTGGCAAAAGCTTAAGTATATATTGGCCTCTCCCCCAACATGCTCCCCTTGTAATATGAACACTACATATGGAAAGGTAAATTGCATCTTTATACTTCCAATTTATTTATATTGAACACAAGAAAGCATTATTTTGCAAGAAGGTTTTTTTTTTCGTACAAAGTATGCCTTCCTTCAGCCTATAAATTATATTAATTTTTAAAAGTCTATATAATTTGAAAATCAGCACACTGTGAGTTCAAAAGCATTCACATAAATGAAGATGGTCTTCAAGACTCAGAATCTAACATCTTAAAATGTCATTAAAGTCAAGAAAAAAAACCTGAGAGAATAAGATGACTAAAGATATAAAGGGGCTCTAGTGACTTACCCTAGGAAAACCCAATGAAATAATTCAGTGGCTATATGCATTTCTTATTTCACTACTTATTCCAAATCAGAACATTATGCATACCATTCTTGCTATAGTAACCAGTATTAACACAGATATGCAAAATGGTCTCACAATTAAAAGTTAAATTACTAGTGCTATTTTACAGCTAGCAATTTTCTCCTCACCACTGAGACCAAGTTGATGGCCTAACTTATATTATTTTTCTCCTTCAACTTAGTATAGTTGACAGTGAACTCAGTTCTTCCCTCTCAACTCCCTTTGGCCATGGAATTCCTGATGGATGTTAGCTGGCTCTAACTTGCCCTCCTGGCTTGCTGAGGTGACAGGACCTCTGTCCCCACAGGAACTGAAGCCGTTCAAGCCAACACCCACACAGGGTGGGACTGATTCTCCCTAGACATAAATCTGCCAGACTGTCATCAGCAAGATCATCCCCTGCAAGGACAGAGCCATATAAGCAAGCTGAATCATAGATTATTTTACAGCTTATAGTGGATATAGCAACAGACCAAAGGTTAATGCAATTATTTTCACCAGTTTAAGACCATATATTGAGATAATTGGTTAAAACTTGGAAAAAATATTTGTAGAAAAAATTATTAAAGGATTGTGTAAAGTAGTTTGCTGAGAAAAATAGGAATTAAACTAATACGTAAATAATAAATAAGGCATTTTAAAAAGTCAATTGTGAATTGAGAAATCCATAATGTATTTATTAAAATATGAATATTTATTATAAAATGTACTAGCTAATATGAAATATTAGCTAATGTTCTTTTTCTGAAAGCTTCTTATATTGAAAACTGAGGTATTCTCAGGCCTTATCTAAACTCTTCACTTACACTTTTTCTTTTTTAATTCTTTATTTCTCTTATTCTTTTGTAGGGACCAGTATGGTCATTTCTGATATAAGGATATTTTGGATGGCAATTGGAATATAAGAATCGAACTGGATAGGGATTATTGCAGGAATGACAAATGTAATGTTTCTTCCACAAAACATCAAGAGGATCTGAATTAGAAATAAGAATCCCAGAATTCTGGAAGGCTAGTGCAGGAGGATTACACAGTTGTACCCAGCCTGGGCAACTTAGTGACTTGACTTTGTGAGACCCTGTCTCAATAAATAAATAAATAAGTATACATAAATAAAGTGTACATACATAGGAATGAAAAAAGAAATAACTAAATCAAGAGTTTGTTGTAGCTCAGTGTGAGGCCCCAGGGTTCAATCTAGTGCCACAAGGAAAAAATAAAAAGGAAACCATAGGAAATACAGTTATCATGTTTATGCACATTTGATGCTGTTGAAGAAGATGCTTTCCAAAAAGTATACAAGGCTCCAATTTTTTCTCTTATAATACAATATATAAATTTTCCTGTAGTTTTGTACCTTGAGTTGTGTCTTTCACCCCAATGATCTTTAATTAAAGTTGACACTGCAAATACTGAGGACTCTTTCCAGTTACCATGGCTGTCTAAAAAATTACCCAAAACCTAAAACATGGATGATGAATTTGGAGAGGTAATTTTATCTCAGGGTCTCACCTATGTTAGCAGCAAACGTTCCCTGGACCTGGTATCATCTGGAACCTTGTCGAGGTAGAAGATTCAAGAAGGCTGCTGGTTTGCAGGTGGTCATGACTGTTGGTGAAATTGCTGTGGCTGCTCACTGGAGTGTCCAGTGCAAGCGGCCTTGTCAGCATGGCAGTCTTAGGGCTAGTCAGTGTTTTTGTGTGGTCTCCAAAAATAAGTGTCCTAGCCTCAACGCCTTTAATGCCTAACATTAAAACTCACTTGCTCCATGTCCTATTGATTGGCGCCAGTCACAGATTTGATGGGAGGAGAATTAGTCATCACTTCTTGAGGCAGATGTGGCAAACTAGAAGAATATGTGGCAATAGATTAAACCCATCTTTGAAAAATCTGCCACGGGTGCACATAGAATTACCTAAATTATACCAGATAATAGATGGATGGATAGATAGATAGATGCTAGATAGATAGATGGATAGATAGATAGATAGACAGATAACAGTTAAAGCATATGCATGACAGCAATGGAAGGTCAGCCAGAAGAGATTCCTCTGGTTGAGCTTCTACTCAAGCCTCCATTCAACAGAAAAACTTGGCATAAAGGAGCAGACGGAGATTATTGTAGTCACGGGGTTGATTGTGTTTATTCTCAGCACAGGAAAGGTTTAGGGAAGGAAGAAAGGAGAGATGTAGAATGCAGAAGGAAAGCACAAGAAAGAGGGAAAGAGTGAAAGAAGGGAAGAGATGAGAGAGGAAAGAAAGGGAAATAAACCTAAAAAGTTTTGGCCACCAGTGACTTTCCTCTTTGGTGACTCCTGTAAGCCTGTTTATCAACAGAGCAACCTCAGTACACAAAAACTTAATAGAGCAGGAACTTTCATCTTTTTTGCCATGGCCTATAATATGCTATTGCACATACAATCATGTTCATTTACATGTCACATTCCTGCTCTCTGCTTCTTTTTTCCATTTCATGATTGCTTTCTTTTCCCTCTTTACCTAACTTTACTGCTAAAGTTCAATGCAGATTGAAGAACTGTAAGTAATGAAATCTATTTATTTTAAACCACTATTTCCAATGTTCTAATCTTGATAGTTTTTACTTTTAAAAAGTTAAGGTGATTTTGGCTTTGTAAAAGAATTGAATAAATAATTTTAAGAAGATTAATTTAATTCTGTACATTTTTAAATAAGAAATTAAATAGCAGTTGTCCCTTGGAGGAAGTTTGAAAGGATGTAATACCTTCTGGCCTAGATTTTTCAGAAGATAACTGTTATGGTTTGTATCTAGATGTCCCCCACAAAGCCTCACATGGTCTAGGCTATTTTGGAGGTGGCTGAATCTAGAGTGTGTGACTGATTCATGGTGAGGCTAGGCTCTAGGACACTAGGATTAAGGGTGTGAGTGCTACCTATGGTAGGTAGTCTGAGTAAGATAAAAGGGGAAGGGAGATGCTGTTAAGGTCACTTTCTGCTTTTGCTACCTTGTGGCCTCCCTGAACTGTTTCTCCTCTGAGATGTCCCTCTGCCATGTGCCACCCTGCCTTGGAGCCAGGTGATTATGGACTGAAATCTCTATGAACTCTGAGCTAAATAAATGCTTTCCCCTTTAATTTGGGTGTATGGTATTTTGTCTCAGTAAAGAGAGAAAAGTAACTAACATAATATCTTTGCTATATTTCCTATTTTTTAAAAATTGTCCATTTATTCAAATTTTTTTTAGCAATCATAAACTATTCATAAAAGTTAAACATTCTCCCAAGTACTTATGATCAGATTAAAGATAATTAGTGGCTTTTTAGTGCCAAGACTCATCTCTTTTTGGATTTCTAATACCCTTCATGTCAACATTTTTAAAACATACATATTTGTCTGGTGCAACTTTTTTTAATGGGAAGGAAACTATAAAGCTTATTTTTAACTAGTTGGATCAGTGTAAAAATAGACTTTGCCCTTGGGTTGTCTTTTTTTTTTTAGTGTGGGTATCAGAAAAATGAGGCAGACCAAGCAGTGACAAGTTGGCTGATCATGGCTTTGGCAGCATGGGATTTAGGACATAGAGTTCCTCTTGATAGGATGGTCCAGCACACCAACTTTGCAGTAAATATTTAGATAGAAAGGACCTTTACTGCAGCCACATCTGAAGACCCACAAGTTTGAGTGTTATACAGGGTACAGATTCTGTTTTGGGCTTTGATTAATGTCTGTGGAGAGAAATCCAATTGACTCCTGTCATGTTCATGTTAATTAATTGCTTGTGGTGTCTGTTCACCAAGTGTGAGCCTAGAACCTGTAAGTTCACTTACCACAGGGGCTGGACATAGCAAATGGGAAAATATTATTTTGGCATGTTTTTCAGGGCAGCACAATTTATTTTTATCTTGGCCTCTTTGGCATGTATGAAAAGAGACTGCCACCTGTGCTTTGTGAGTGTCAATGATTTGGACAGATTAATTTATGGCTTTGTAGAGAACCACAAAAGATTGCTAGGGTAGAACTCACCTTCTGGCCAGCACTGCCATGAACTTTAATTTTCTCTTATTTTCCAAAGACTGTATTTAAGTAATATCATGCCAAGTAGAATATAAGCTGTACTTTTTCTTAATCATGGAAAGTGTGCACAAAGATATAGATGTGTTTCCATATATCTATGTGTGTGTCTATATAAATCTGACTCACCTAAGTTATGACATTTGTCACAACCTTTTCAAATGCTGGAAATGTAACAGACATCTTGAATGTAGTATAAGCACATTCATATTTTCAGCAATAATTCTTTGACTGTAGAACATCATTAAAAATTTGAAAAGCAGACCACTATTAGCATTATGATTTATATGCTACTTGGTGCCAGAGACTTGACATAGAATACCAATTATGAACATGGCATAGTGCTAGATTTCTTCCTGAATTATTCCATACACATTATACTTTGCAGGGAGCAGGTTTGACTTAAATGTAAATTACCAAGAGTTTTTGTTTGCTCTTTCAAAGGGCTGTTTGTTGTATTACACTGTGCTTTTCGGTTCCTTCATAGATGAAATAATTAAGATCATTTGCAGGCCTGCTTTGCTCATTTTGCCTAGTTACATTATTGCTATGGTCTACTGTGTCTACAGGGGAGCACCATTATTTAATCTGAACATCTGGAATCCATCATGTGTAGTGAAAGACAAAATGTATCTTCAGTTTTAAGCCAACTCCATGATAAAACTGATGGATAGAAGCAGTGTGCATAGATGAAGAAGATTAATATTTGAGACTTGTACCTTGCGATTGGGAAGATCACAAGGAACTTTTGTTGTTTTCATTTTCTACTTTATTTTATTTACTGTATTTTATTTTATTTATAACACAGCAACTGGAATTTGATTGAGGGCAAATTCATTCTGTGGACCAAAGTCAGAATATTTGGAATGAAGAAAGTGCTGATATTTCTCAATTCTCTCCAGTTGGAGACCTCTTTGCTATAACTCTTTGAAAGAGTTCAGTAGCAATACTTTCCCAAGAGCCTCTGACACTCCTGGAACTAGCTATAGAGAGTACTCATTGAATGTAATGGGGCACGTCGTTTTATGCCCACTTCATCCCTCCTGTTTCTACAAGAAGGTGAAGTTTCCTTGGAGTCAAAGGTTCAAAGTGGTTTATTTTCATCAAAAATGTGTATGAAATCCAAAGGACACAAACTTCATTTTTAACAACACAAATCAGCCACATGTTGATATGCTTTCTGTGGTCCTTTTCTTTTCTTTTTAATTTTAAGAACATCTGTCCCTGCAGCAGCTTCACTCTCATCAGGAAATCTAATTACAAAGACAGAAAAGAGTATAGCAGGTGAAGCAAAGCATGGCGGCTTCCCCTCTTAACACTGGTTACTCAAATTATTCCCAGATGAACAGCTGGATCCCTCTGTGTCTAAAACCCTGCTCACCTGGTGATGTAGAGAAAGGCACAGCTGATGGATCAAAGAAATCGTAGAGATAACAAAAAGGTTGTGATGTGGATATGAAATACATTAAGGAGCATAAGAATGCAGTTTGGCCAGGATTGATTTTTAGTTTATGCATTGTTGAACAGGCAAGGGGAAGAAAATTCCAAATTAAAAAAAAAAAAAACTTGGCAAGTTTAAAGGTTGCCTCTGTCCTTTTTCTCTTAATCGGCTACCCAGATATGTACTCAAAATAAGAATGCTGGCCTACTGGGGCATGAAATAGTTGAGATCTATTCAACAATGAGGAGAATGAGAGAAATCTCTTTAGAAGGACCTTTTGGAATGTAAGCCAGTTGAACCTGAATAGCCACAGATAATTTAATGTGACCCCCTCAACCATTGGGGGAATTTTTATTATAAGGATGTGGCTCTGTGTTAACCAATGTCATCCTTCCTAGAAATTGATAACTGTAGAAATTATTCTAGGTGATATAAGAACAACTGTTTTTATGTTTCCAGGGGATTAGGGGAATCAGAACCACGTGAGACATAGGAAGCCCACAGTGTTTCTTCCTCCCTCTGCCCAGAGTCATCCCACACATCAAAGCCACATTTTGCTTCTCCATGTTTCCCAGATGGCTTCTAAGGAACAAATGAAAATAACCCAAAGTACCACCACAATACTTATAAAACATGTATATGAAACACAGAGGCAATTGTATGCAATTTTTTTTATATCTTTGTTATCCAAAGGGGTGAAAATGGTGTGCAATTCATTCCTAATCCTTGAGAATGTGCGGTACTTTTAGTTCTGTCTCACTGATTCCCAGAGTTCAGACCAATTCTTATAGAGAATGATATATAAGACATGATTACCAGAAATGCTCTCTTCTTTGCTTTTTTTCCTCTGCACACTATTTGTCAAGCATCAACTTGCACAAAAGTAATTTCTGGTTCAATTTATTCGTCCTGAGCTGCTAACTGTGACTTTAACTTGTAGATGCTGTTACTTTGTTAGTCATTATTCTAAAGAGCCACAGCAAGGGGCTCTACCTCATTCGATAGATCTGAGATTGCTAATATCTTGACCAGACTCTTTGATTTTCAATTTTAATTTAGTATACTTAATATGTAAATGGATTGTCACATAAGTATCATTTTTGATTTACTCTATAAGATCTGCAACTAGTTGTCTTCATTTGCTAGATACTAGGAAGAGAAAGATGAACATTTGGAATGTGATGGTATAAATCCAGAAATCATAGACAGAAGAGAGGAGAAACTGTGAATACCACATGTCTAGGACATTAAGATTTTCCAAGGGTAACACAGAGCTCTGGGACTATCAAAAGTTCAGTGTAAGTGTGTGCACCCGCACTTGTGTGTGTTTTCTTAATCTAAGTGTCTTTCTTACATACTGCCTTTTCTGGTAACTTCATTAAGTCTGCATAATTATACTCTGCCTTGACCTTAGGCTACATCAGTATTCATCATTATCTATTTGATGCATTGTAGTCCCATAAATGTAACTAAATTACTAAGGTCAAGCCATAATGGGAGCTGTTGTGATGGTAATTAGAGGAGAGGTGTAGTCTTTTTTGGTGAAACTTGCAGAAATGTAGCATGAGGTGTGTGCTTGTAAGGTGCATTTAAAGTTAGGTTTTAGATTCAAGGTGGTAAAATGACAGATAATAAAGGTACACCATTAATCATTGTTCTAGAAGACTTTTTTGTACCAACCTTCTTCTATTCTAGCCAATGGGTAGCTCTGAGGTTGAGTAAAAGACCAAAGCCACAAGGGCCATGGAGGCAACATGGATACTTCTATGCCTTCACTAGCAGTAATTCACACCTAATACTGAATTAAAACTATTTTCAAGAAAAAATAAAGGAGCTACTAGAAAGCAGAATCCTTAGATCAACATCTTAATTTGCTTATTGAGACCATTAAATTCTAATTCAGTGGAGGAGTGTTTTGATTCTGTGCGTTGTCTCCCAGATACATCAAATCAGTCTCTCACATGGTTTTAGAATGTGTTTCATCTTGGAAAGGAATCACATTGCTTATGTTACATCCAGCCCATTGATTTAGAAAGAAGTAACAGAAGACCAGTTAAGGGACTTTCCAAGTGCAGTAAATCTAGGCTCAAATTGAGGTGTGTAGAAACACCACAAAGGACAATAAGGCCTCAAAGTCATAACTTCCCTCTGATTAACTTTTATCATGACAAGTAAGAAATTGAAGGAATTCTAAAGCGGTGAAATTGTCTCACTAAAAACCCGATTTTACAGTATACCCAAGCTGTAATAAACTCAGGAGAATATTGAATAAAATAAAAATGAGTGGTCCTGGGAATTTGTTAAACATATGTATATGCAGTATGTTTGAGGTTGTAAATAACCTTTTTTCTAAATGTTTTGTTCTTCATGGCTCTGTAGAATGTTACAAATCAATTATTTTATATACTCAGGTAATGAAAGCTTTTAATTTAATTTGTAATTTTTAAAATCAATGTTTTTATTAATGCAATATTAATTAGTAAGTCATAATTTCATTATGAATTGCAATGAAGTACATATATGTTTGTACATATTTATGAAGTACGTTTATGAATTCATTTTCATTTATGAACATTTATGAAGTACAATGTCACAGTTTGATAAATGTATTTAATGCAGAATGATTAAATTAAGCTAATTAACTTATCCATCACCTCACTTTCATAAATTTTTTCAGTTTTTATTTTTTATTAGTACATGTTTGCATTACATAATGATTACATTCTTTGTAGGAGTTGGTACTGTACATATACATTTCAGTTCTTTTTTTTATCATCTTCTTTCTCTCCCCTCCTTCCCTCTTTTCTCCATCCCTTGATGCCCTTCCAATATGAGAAAAAAAAATCTGTCTCTGTACTCCCTATTACCTTTTATTTTGCTCTATATTTATACTTTAAATTTCACAAACTTTTAATGAAGCCACATTTCTTCAAAATCTAGCATAGGATCTAGCATGCAATAAGCACAGAGCCTAGCATGCAATAACCAGCACACCATGAAATAGACAGCATAGCATGAAATAAGCATGTTATATATATATAACATATTATATATATATATATATAGAGAGAGAGAGAGAGAGAGAGAGAGAAAGAGAGAGAAAGTAATATAAAGTACTGCCTAAAGCAAATGGATGTGAAAAGGCCTAATCAAATGTATCACTATTAAACTAAAAAGTGGAAAAATTGTCCTCAAACAGTCATAACTACACAGAAGCCTGAATCTATATTTTCTAATTTTTTGAATTTCTAGAACATGCAATAAAATGTTTCTCCTATAGCATGAAGCATAAATGTTCAGAATAGTGAGTTTAAACTATTTGGGGCTTCTCTTTTTACCTAGAAACCCTTTCATATTAGTCAACTATACTCTATTTCACTATGTTGTTGAATTTAATTGGTTTTTTTTTGGTACGGGGGATCAAACTTTGTGCTTGTGAGGTATGTTGTTGAATTTAGAGATTATTAGATGTAGATAAATCAGTTCAAATTTTTAAAACAGAGTAAACTATTACTTCAAGATATTATCATGTTAGATGTAATAATTTTGGGGTAAATAATTGCTCTTGAATCCCATACCATGCCTTCACTTTCAACTTGGCCTTTGGACAAGATGTTATCAGGTGTGACTTAAACATTCAGGCATTCTCATGTCTTATGCCACGAGAAGAATGTATCTCAGTACCCACTGGCTGGAATGAGTAGGGTGAGAAAGGTGACAGCAGACATTTCCTCAATCTGTTTCTCTGGGACAAACCCAGAGTCTCTGTTAAATTTTGCAGATTACTTGTTGACCTGAAAATATGAGAATAGAAAATTTGTGTTTATTGCTACAAGACCCTAGATTTATATGTCTGTGTTACATAGCACTGTTGAGAAAATAGCAGACTGGTATAATCATTCATAAACTAACACTTTTTATTAATACTATTTCACTTTTTTGACACAATTACTTCATAAAGATATTATAACATAGTATCACACTTTATTGTGTCATAAACTAGACACCATTGATATATCTACTTTATACTTAAAAACTGAGGCCCCAAGAGGTAATAAGATCTTGAAAACAAGATTTGACACCAATTAGGATGTCCCCAGTGCCCATGCTTTATGCATCCAGAGGTGGTTGGTATACTTACCCTGCAGGTAGCTAATATGTACTTAATAAGTACAAATTAATTTAATTTCCCTTTTTCTTTCTTCATTTTTATCCCATTTAATGGAAAGTGTTGACTGAAATTGGCTAACTACACCCTTATGTGGAATAGGAAAATGTACCAGGGATGGTGTCTTTTGATAAGATGATTATAATATATGTATAGATGCTTGTAAAATGGGGTAGGCAATAGTAAGTTATTTACTCATATATTTAATTAGTACATTCTGATAGTAATTGATGGAGTACCTAAAGCCAACCATAATTAATTTTAAAACTGGATTTTTCAGTTAATAACCACTTTAGAGGATGAGACAAAGGATATACATTATATGCTATAATCAACAAAGTAGGCTTAATATTATCCCATGTCTCCTAAAGTGGTTAACAGTCCCATAGTTAACACACTTATAATACATAAAGCCTCTAGATATGAAGTCTCTTTAAATACATATTTTGAGTTACATTATTTTTAAAAAGATAATTCATCTTTAAAAGTTATTTTCCATTCATTATGACTCTATCTAAAATACTTTCTTGACCAGGACAGGCTTTCCACCAGCCATCAGGACAGGGTGAGGAGGACCCCCCGCCCCCTCGGGCAGGCCCACCAGCTGATGGCTGGCTCGAATGGAGCCAGCGGGGCCAAGTGGGGCCGAGCAGTTGCCGGCTGACCTGGACCTGCTTGCTCCTGCTTGCTCCACCAGCTTTCCACCAGCCACCAGGACAGACTTTCCACCAGACACCAGGACAGGGTGAGGAGGACCTCCCCGGAAAGGCCCACCAGCTGATGGCTGAACCCCCCGGGTGCCTCCAATAATACCCCCCCCCCGCCTTTTGGCTGTTCAGCTACTTGGTTACACACTGCAGAGGCACAGGGGGACAAAAGCCATTGTCCTGACCTCCAGAAGTGAACAACAGAGAGAGTGCCTGTCTCAGGCTCCCTAATGAAAACAAGCCCACTGGAAAAGTGAAGGGAATCTCTGCAATAAAGGCACAACAGACCACTGTGATTGGTAAGTTGGAGGGATTATCAGCTCCCATCGGAAACTGGACTTTCTTCAGGGGAAAAGCAGCTGAAACCTGCAGTAGAAACTTGCAGAGTGCAACCCTGCAGGAGGACAGGGAGCTCAACTTGGGACTTGCAACCAGAAATCTGCCTGAATCTCACGGGTCTGGGACTAGCTTACTGAGACTCATTGACTTATAACTGCACACTGCTGCCCACATTGTCTATTGT
>NW_004624741.1:8140528-8157781 GCF_000247695.1 Heterocephalus glaber | reverse complement strand
AAAAAAAAATAATTTTGCAAATAACAAATAAAAGTTAAAAATGAAAGGCCTCCTTCAGGGTATGTCTCTGCTATCACAATAGACTACATGGGCAGCAGTGTGCAGATATAAGTCAGTGAGTCTCAGTAAGCCAGTCACAGACCGATGAAATTCAGGCAGATTTCTGGCTGCAAGTCCCAAGTTGAGCTCCCCATGCTCCTTCAGGGCTGAACTCTGCAATGCTCTACTGTAGGTTCCAGCTGCCCTTCTCCTGAAGATAGTCCAGGTTCTGATGGAAGGTGATGATCCCTCCAACTTACCAAGTATGGTGGTCTGGTGTGCCTTTATTGCAGAGATTCTCTTCACTTTTCCATTGGGCTTCAGTTTTCATCAAGGTGCCTGAGAGAGGCCCTCTATCTGTTGTTCACTCCTGCAACTCAGGACAATGGCCTTTATGCATCCCTGTGCCTCTGTAGTGTGGAACCAGGTAGAGGCACAGCCAGAGGTGGGGCGGGGGGTGAGGGGGCTGGAGTATGTCAAGGGGTCCTCACCATCTCACTGAGTATCTTTCCAAAATAATTTAAAAATCATTCCACAGTGATATATGCACACCCATGTTCATAGCAGCACAGTCTATAATAGCTAAAACTTGGAAACAGCCCAGTTGCCCATCAACTGGAGACTGGATAAAGAAGATGCGGGTTTTTTTTTTATATAAAAGGGAGTACTACTCAGCCATAAAGAATGAGAAATTAGAGACATAGCTAAGTGGATACACATTGAGGAGATAATCTTAAGTGAAATAAATAGTGCACACATGTGTAAATATTGAATAGTTTCTCTGGTGTGAGAAACTGAAAGTGTAAATAAGGATCAAAATGTATAATAGATAATGTGAAATAGGAAGAAAATATGCAAAGGGGAAGGAAAAGTGGAAGGGGTAGGGGAAAGGAAAGAAGGGAATGGAATTAACATGAGAAAATGAAAAAATGGAAACAAGTCTTTGTAAATAGAGAGGGATGGGGGGATTGAAGGGAGGCCAGGGGAATAAGGAAAAAATAAGAATCAAGATAGAGTATGTAAAGGTACAAATTTCCAATGATGAATGTCATTATACTGTATACCTAAAATGTACCAATAAAATTAATTTAAAAAAATAAAAAGTAAATGAAAAAAATTACACCAAGCATCTTTATGTATCTGACTTTAGGGATATTGTGTCATGACATTCTCTTATTTAAAAGCAAATTATTCAAGGGAGGAGATTGCACAAAACTGCAAATCCCAGGAGGCCAGCATCTGGGGGCTAGGTTAAGGGCTGTCTGTTGCAATGCTTTAGTGGGATTGTCACAGGTTCTGGTGTCAGATGTTTCTGATTCCTGCTTTTCAGTCCATTACTTCCTACATGGTTGACTTTAAGTAAATGAAGTAATTTTATTGTGTCTCAATTTCCTTACTTGTAAAATTAGATTAATAATTACTTCTTTGGAACAAATCTTACCAAATTAATTTCATTTCTTCTTCAAAGTTAAGTAGTAGCCTATATCTACATTCAGTGTGTTTTTTATTTCAACAAAGCATTTGTTTAAGAATATCCTTGAAAATAAGAAAAAAATGAAATAATTGAGGTTGTCCAGGGGAATAAGGTCCAAATGAAAGCTATCATTTAACGCTATTATAAATGATGATATTTCTGCTTCTTTGCCATTCAACAAATTTATAAACTTCTTCAGTAAAGGCAAGATGGGATGAGATTATTAAATTTATGCAAAATACAGAACTAGAAGTATAGCTAATACTTTAGATGATATATTCAAGATTCTAGTTTCTATTCACATATATGAGTGGTGTCCTCAGCTAAATAAGACACTTTTTTAAAAAGACAAAGTTAAAGTCCTCTTTTTAAGGTCAGTGAACACTTGATCAGGCTCTCTTTCATCGCTCATCTTTGGTAGATAGTTTGGCTTTTCACTACTGGTTGTTAACGTTTCTTAGCATGGAATTGGCTATGCTAGGATTTTTAGAGCTTTCTGTACTCACTGTCCACGTTCTGCCTACCTGTGCCATAGCTAGCTCCTCTATCTGTCTTCTGAGATGTTCAAAGACGTTATCTGATATGTCTAAACTTACACTATCAAATATAGAAGCCACTTATTAAAACATATTCCAATTAATTAAAATCAATCTAAATTTTAGTTCCTCAGACACATTACTGCATCTCAAGTAATCAATAGCAACATGAGCCTAGGGGCTATTGCATTGAGTAGTGCAGATTTAGGACATCTCTGTCACTGTGGACAGTTCTATTGAACAGCCCTGACCTAGAGCAGTGCTTCTCAGTGGGGCCATTGCTATTTTAATAGGAGCATTCTAAAAATCAATTAGAGCATTTCAAGTTTTCAAAAGGATTTCACAAGGAAACCTTACCCAGTAGAGAATTGTTGTACTTTCTCATTTTTCATTATCCTGTATATTATATAAGTGGATGAAATTCCTTGTGCTTGTAATTAGAAGTGAATTATGCTAAATCTATAACATGAGTAACTATTAATACTTATTCTCTTCCATGGAATGCCCTATCTTGTGAACTCAAGTACTATATGAATTCATTTACTTTTCTAAGTGTTTAGAAAGTTACATTATAATCAGAAACACCACTCATGGTGGGTGAGTAGTCAATAAAAGTCCTTTCAATACTTCTCATTAAACATAAATAAACTCCAAAAAGAAACATAAATCAGATATTTGAGTACTTTTAAGTAGGCAAATTAGAAGACCAGAATTTAAAGTACCAACAAACTGAAGATGAATTTTCCTCCCTCCAATCTTATTACTATTTAGCCATCCAAGAACAAATTCATTCAAATAAAGGAGGGAGATAATCTAAAAATAATAAATATTAGTGAAATTAAAAATAAAAAATAAAAAGCAAAAAAATAAATAAACTGTATAAACTTCTAGCAAGAATGAGAGAGAGAAGATACAAATTAGCAATATTACAAATGAGAGAGAAGGTAACATTATAGACACTCACAAACTTTAGAAAGTAAAGAAATACTATACATAACTCTATATACATAAATCTGAAAATTAAGTCGAACAATTTCTCAAAAGCCACAAATGTTCATTACTCTTTCAAGATGAAGTGAAAATCTGAAGAGTCTTACATCTCTTAAAGAAATGTAATCCATAGTTTAAAATTCTATTACGGAAGTTTCCAGTGACACAGGCTGGCTGATATCATGGGCCTTGTGTGGACATGCAAGATTCAAACTATAGTGCATAATATATGAGAATAATTATAAAAAGGAATAATATGCCATAACACAAAGCCAAGTGGTGTTTATTTCAGCAACAAAATGCTTCCATATTTTAACTTTTATCAGTGTAGTCCACCATATTAAACATCAAAAAGAAAAATATCTCCAAACTTTATGCCTTTGATGTCTCTCTCTGGATCCTTGTCACCATTTTTATCTGGTTTCTTAAACACACAATTCAGAAATCATTTCCTCTTCAGGGTTGCTACTTCCTCCCCAACAATGCTGCATAGGTTCTTCAATGCTGTACAATGACTATTAAATAGTCATTAAATAGCTAAACCTCTATTATAGGGTATTTCCTATTTTTTTTATATTTGTTCTTTCAATTTTGTGCCTCCTTCCTTAGGCAAAAAAAAATAAATAAATAAAGGTACTCATTTTCCAATTGGAGAGGAAGGAATGAATAGAAGTATAGCAGAGCTACTTTGCTCCAGGAAATGAGAAAAGGTATGTTTGCAAAATTGATTGGAAGTAATTATTCCAAAAAAGCGGTATTTCCAGCAAAATTAACATGAGCCTTTATTTTTCTTTAAGATTTGACTTATAGAATAGACAATTCAGCATGAAGTTCATGGTTTCATGTAAGTGAACTGCAATCTGGAAACAGAAGTTTAAGTCAATTTTTCACTCTTAATTAGTGAAAGATGATCCATAATTAGAGGAACATTATATAAGTCAAGATGAGGAGAGCCTGCCTTGGCAAACAGACAGAAAGAAGGGATCCAGGAATGAGAGTGGATCCCAAGTTTTATAAACTGCTTGGCAATGAAACCATTAAAATGTTTATTTCACCTCGGGTTATGTAAAGAAGAGTAGAGTATGCCAGGCAAGCATGGAAGTAATCCTTCAACTTCCTGTCACAGTGATCAGATTCTTCTTATTATATTAAGGCTCATTTTTCTTCTTACATTTAAAAAGAATTTGAGGGGGGAAATGATATATTAGGCAAGCCAACATAAAAGATCAAAGTTTTACAGACAGATATGTCTAGAAAATAGACTGGATACAAAATTGGTGTAGCTAGTCAAGAAAAGAAATGACTTTTTGAGTCAGTGGAGGATTATAGACCTACTTTTCTCCAATTCAGTCAATAAAAAATGTACTTACAGGAAACACATAACGACAGCTTAATGTTAGGAAAAATTGACAATAAGCATTCAAACATTAGTGTCTAAGGGAAACAGAGGACATGAGTTCTCTTCTAATGGACATTTAATTAGGAGTGAAATAAATGATTTTGAGGATTTCCCCTAGATACACATTTCTAAAGGGAGATGGAAATATTTTGATCTCTTTATTTGAGAATGTCGACTGTTTATTGCTGTTTATTTGTTAATTAAGTCCCTATGTCCTACAACTTCTAATAGGAATTCCAGGTTGGGTGCTTTAAGAGTTTCAATTTTTCACCACTTCCTGCCATGTGGCCATGCATCATGTGACTTTTCAGTTGTTAAAGAGTCAGAGTCTGTTTTTTTCACTAGCCAGGTAATGTATTTGGGTCACAGAGATGTTAGCAGTTGTGATACTTGCACAGGATTGAAAAGCATCACATGCATTTCTGCTTCTTCTCTTGCTCTTGCCTCAGCTGGCCTCCTGAAGGATGAGCAATGCAGAGCAAAACTGTGACATCTATTTCACTCCATCCAGGGCCATACTAGGCCAGTCAGCAGTCAGCCAATACCTCAACACATGGGCCGCCACAGTCAAGATCATCAGAGCTACCTAAGCAGCCTGCAGGTGGCCATGCTTTTTTGGAAGGAAATCTGAGTGTTGTCACTCTCTCTTTCTCTCCCTTTCTCTATGATGAGCAATCTTATTTACTCCAGGGTTTGCTTTGTGTTAATGTAGAGTGTTTTTCTGACCAGCTGAATTGCCCTTATTTCTATTGTTTTCTGCTATGATGCAGTTCATCGCACCAGACCTTTGGTCATCAACTTCTATACATAATGCTTCTTGCCAAGATGTCTTCACTTCAAGAAATTATATAAGAGGATTTAGAGTGGAGGAAGAGGGGAGAGAAGGTGAAGTGGAAGTAAAAAGAATTAAGATGCAGTATGAACATATACCAACCAACTCCACACAATAAATGCAATCATTATGTATTGTTAACATGTACTAACTAATTTTTAAAAAAAATAAAAAAAGAAATTATGCAGATCTTTCTACCTTCTCCTTGTCTACCACACTGGGATTTTTTAGGTCTTCTAGCAAGGGGAGTATTTATGTCTTTTCATACTCCTCTCTGAGACATCAGGATTCCAGAGTTCAAGAGTGGAAACAGTCTTACTGTAGGCTGTCTGTACCTGTCTCCCTTCTCTATAAATCATGCTGGCATAGAGAACATAATTATGATATTTCCTATCACTATAATATGGGAATCAAAGCCTATTCCTGAGCTGGGAGCAAGGAACAGATCTCTTTTGCCTTTGGAATATTCCCATTCCTGTAAAGATTTTTATTCTTTAGCCCATGCCTCAAGATGCAATTAGATACATATTCCCTAATTCCTGAAGAACATACTCATGCTCAAACCCTCTTCTTCTTCTCTGAAATTCCTCCTTTATTTGTTTTCCAGGAGTTTTATAGGCCTTTGTTTTATGCAGTATTACTTAAAGTATAATCTCTATGTTAAGTTGCCTTCAAATCTTGTTACTAAAAAATATCTGGGTTTGGTTAACCACAGCCTATTTTTAAGAGTATTGCTCTTGATAAAAATGTAAGGAGGTTGTTTTGGAATTCACAGCAAGAATTTGTCTTTTTCCTTTCTCTGCAGTCTTATGTATGGAATATTCCTGGTAGAGTAATTAGGTGAGGTAAAAAGAAAAGGATTATAAAAATAAAGGTGAACAGCTGTCCCTCAGACAAAGGACTACTATCTCAAATCTATAAAGAACTTAAAAAAATCAGACCTCCCAAATTTAAAGACCCAATCCAAAAATGAGCATCTGAAATGAACAGACATTTCTCTGACAAAGAAGTAGAAATAGCAAATAAACATATGAAAAAATGTTCAACATCACTGGTCATTCGAGAGATGCAAATGTAAAAAATGCTGAGATTCCACCTCACCCCAGAAAGAATGGCTGCTACCATGAAATCAACCAATAACAAATGCTGGCAGGACTGTGGGGAAAGAGGAACCCTGCTCCACTGCTGGTGGGAGTATAGACTGGTGTAGCCACTGTGGAAATCAATATGGAGATACCTCAAAGAACTAGGACTGGAAGTCCCATTTGACCCAGCTATTCCCCTGCTGAGGATCTTCCCCAAAGAATTAAAAGAATCATACCACAGTGATACATATGCCCCATGTTCATAGCAGCACAGTGTGTAATAGCTAAAACTTGGAAACAGCCCAAATGCCCATCAACTGGAGACTGGATAAAGAAAATGTGTTTTTAAAAATAAAATGGAGTACTACTCAGCCATAAAAATGATAAATTAGAGACATTTATTGCTAAATGGATGCACATTGAGGCCACACTCTTAAGTGAAATAAATAGGATACACATGTGTAAATACCAAATAGTTTCTCTAGTATGAGAAACTGAAAGTGTAAATAAGGACTAAAAGGTATAATAGATAATGTGAAATTGAAAGAAAAGGGGCAAGGGGAAGGGGAAGTTGGAGGGGTAGGGGAAAGGAAAGAAGGGAATGGAATTAATATGAGAAAATGAAAAAATTGAAACAAAGTCTTTGTAAATAGGGAGGGATGGAGGAGTTGAAGGGAGAGCAGGGAAAGGGGGAAAAATAAGAACCAAGAGAGATTATGTAAAGGTGCAAATTTCCAATGATGAATGTCATTATATTGTATACCTAAAATGTACCAATAAAATAAAGTTAAAAAAAAAGGTGATTATTTGTAGTTAATATCTAACAATTTTATCTTAACATTATAAATAAAATATAAAGCACACATTAATTAGTTCTATTTTTTATTCCACAATGAAACAATCATATTTCAAGACAAAATATTATATGTACTAACAACATACAATTTTCCCATTAGAAGTAAACATATATATTTTTAATTAAAAATAATGTAGATGGAATGGTCTAATAGGATTTATACATAAGTCTCTGACTTACATTCGAGCTGCAAACTTTCACAGATACAAAGAGACCTCATGTTACAAGTAGCAAGACCTCATATGGACAAGTAGTGGAAGTAGCTCACATGTCTGCTGGATATTGTCACAATTGTGCTGTTGTGTGCTCCCTGTGCTTAAAAGTAAAAATAGTTTATTTATATAGTATTTGTGTGTGTGTTTTTTGTGCTTTACATTGTATAATTGTGTCAAAAATGTGTAAGATTCACTTTGTCAGACTGAGGAACCAATCTGACTTACAAATGTTCTCCCAGAATGAAACTCATTCATAAGGCAGGGACTTACTTTACAATTTTAATACATAAAGATTAAATACAAAATCCTGTACATAAATGTTAAAGCAACAGTAAAGGACAAAGGAAGTGGCAAAGATAAAAAGGAAGGACCAAAAAACAAAACAAAACCAAACCCAGTAGTTCGGTGGCATTGAGATAAGGAAAGTAAGAACATTTCAAGAATGAAAAGGTAACCAACATGTTAAATGAAAATGCGGTGTTGTAGAATGAGAAAAAATTCTGTCTTGAAACTAAGTATATTTGAGTTGGCATCCTCATTTATACTCTTAAAAGCCTCCTGAAATCTTACTTTTGTCATATGTAATATATGCTTAAAGTACTCTTTAATGCCTATGGTTGAGTTAAACAGTAAGTTACTGCCCAATGACACACTGAATCATAATTTCAATGTCATGGCTATGCTGTCTTCATGAAATCAATCTGAAATATTTTCTGTTGCTAAGGAACACTTTTAGTAATTAGAAAAGGAGCCGGCAGACATAGATTCTTTTGGGGATAACACATTTTGACGATTTTATCCCATTTATTCATCTTTTTAATTTTATAAATGTGTCTTTACCAATTTTGGGTTTTCTAGATGGATATTTATTACATGTATATGTCTAAGTGGATCCAAGAGAGAAAAAAATCAATTTGACCTCAATAATCAATGGGATTCACAAATAAAAAATAGTAAAAACAAAATATGAGCCACCAGGCGTGGTGGCTCATACTTACAATCCAGCTACTCAAGAGACTGAAACAGGTGAATCCCAAGTTTTCCAGCCTGGGCAACTTTAAGAAATCCTGTCTCAAAATAAAACTTTTTAAAAAGGGCTGGGCATGTAGCTCAATGGTAGAATATGTGCTTAACATGCACAAGGCCTTAAGTTCTATCCCCAGGACTGCAAAACAAAAAATAAATATGAACTCCATTAAGGGAACCTCTTATATAGATCTAAAAAGAGATTATGTAAAACACTTCTATTTCACAAAAAAATTTACCTTCATTTATCCTGCTCCCATAACTAGGCTAATAATGAGTTTGACTTATAGGAAGAAGGTGTTTAATCAACATTACCAAAGCACTGAGTTAGATTTCTTGTCAGAAGCAAATAGAGGTAGAACATTTGAATTTGGGGATAACATTTATAAGTTGACAAACATCTCAACCAATGTAACATAGAAAATGAATTACAAAGAAGATGCAATAAATTAGTTTGTAAGAATATTTAACATGTGCAGGAAAAGGTGACGTTCAATTCATGGACCAGTCTCCAGTTAGTATTCCCTCATCCAGAAACAATTGGAAAGCGTAGGTGACAACCATCCATATTCGGTCTTTAAACTCAAGACTGATGGGAAAATAGAACTGTGCCCAGGTAAGATATGCAGGTAGTTAAATAAGTCCAACCATATTTCACTTGTGTAAATACAAAATTCAAACAGACCTGTCCCTGTGTTAGTCAGAGCTGGCAAGAAAGAGAGTATTGCAGACTATGGTTGAGCATGTGTGAGATTTAAGATGTTTTTATCCTTCACTCTTTCTTTTTCTTCCCCTATGCCAGTATCTTGGCTGGATGCCATATTTTACTGATGTGGTGATCTAATCCTTCTGCCCTGTGGAATCTCAATTCACCCCAGTTTTACATGGACTAGAGAACTTTGCTACTTCCAAAGAAAGTCCTGAAAGGCACTACCAGAAAACCATCCAAATACATTCCAAATACAGTTCTTCTTGCCCACTTAGGGAAATATCAGCCTTAATCACACTTTGTAATAAATTCTACCACACTATCGAGGACAGTAATTCCCTTTTTTACCTGTGGTCTGTTGGTTGAGAGACATGAGAAATCCAAAATGGTAGTGGGAAGAAGATAGTGTCAACTCATCAGAAACAACCAGAGGCCTGAAAGAACTACTGCCGCCACGGCCACTGTGACTTCTAATCCTCTCACCAAAAAATTGATGAGTACAGGAACCAAAAATGAATTATGTGGATTTTATGTTATACCTATAAAGAGAAGACAAAATGTAATGCCCACCATTGTGTATGAAAGCCATCTCTGGCTGGAATTAACATAAATGGCTGTATACTTTGGGTTAGTGGTAGCATCCCATGCATAGCCATCTATAAATCAAGTCCTCCCTGACTGTCATAATATGCCGACTGGTCATAATTGCTCACCTTGAGCTCATGTTTATGGGATGGAGGACAGGCAGCCCAGCAATAAGAAAGGTAAATCAGAGCTGCCTCTTCATGCTGTTTCATTTGTGTTCTCCAGGCCAACTCAGTTATGATTTTACAGATATGATTCTTCTTTTATAATGAAATGCAGCTGTGCACATCTAATTTTATGGTTCAGTAGATCAGATAATTCTCAGTTCATCACAGGTTATTCAGACTGCACAATCACTGGACATTTCATAATCAGCTATTCAGTCTATTAGAGCCCAGTAGCCAGGGAGAAGTTGCTTTTCAAATAGAGAGTATCTGTTGTTTGAAGATGGAATCAAAGAAGCTTTAGTGTTAGTCTCCTGTTGATCCTTGCCAGAGGGCTCATAAACCTCTCTTCTGGACTTGACATTCCAGTACTATTGGGTCTTGTGAGTCATAATGCCCAAGTAGTAAGTTAACTGTGGGATCCAGAACCTGATGAGAGGTGGGTTTTTTTATGCCTCTCCCAGGAGTGTTTTCTAGGCCTCTCTGGGGGACATTTAGTGGATGGAAGATAGAGTGACTAAATATCATATTTTGTTCTGCTATTAGCACTGAAAATATCACATTCCAGGAAACCTCTATGTCCTGGATTAACTAGGTGATTGGTTGACTTAGATGAAGCATGTTACATAGAAGAGATCTTTGCCAATACTGCTGTCTCACTGATTTCCCAGATTTCTACAGGATACCAAGGAATTTCCAGCATTTCAACTTCATTTCATTCAAACTTCAGACAGTGAATCTATCAGACTGTTAGGTCCATTAACAAATGTTTAATTTTGAATTAAATTCAAAATTCTTGGACTGGGAATGTGTCTTTGTGGTAGAAGACTTGGCTAGCTCATGTAAAGCCCTGGGTTCAAGCCACAGTTCTGCCAAAAAAATTTTTTTAATCCAAAGTATGATTGTATTCATGTCAATAATTGGTCCTACCCCAAGATTCTATTTACCTTTCTTAGTTAAATTCCTTTTACTATCATAAACTATACCCTGGCCAGAACGAGTTGGTAAAATCCTCAAATTTCTTTAGCACACAGACTGCTTTATTTCCAGATCAGGCCTTGTGTTTTATGTGTCTGGGCTACATTGGTGTCTAAATCCTATCATTACACAGACAGCATGCGGGCTGGTGGAGGTGTGACCTGAAAAGAACTGACGTCAGCTTATGAAGCAACTGCACATATGTCCAAGTCTTACAATCATTATAAGCCTTTAGTAGAGAAGACTGATATATTCCTCAGTAGAGGAACAATGATTGCCTCAGTCAGCAGGTAAGAGTCAAGGCATCTGAGGGCAATCAAAATTCTCAAGCCATTTCTACTTTGCCAAATAATTGACTTCTCATGTCTCAGTGTATTGTAGTTTATATCTAGATGTCCCCCCAAAGCCTCATGAGATCATAGGTGGAGATTTTGGAAATTCATTAGGTTATGGGGACATTATAGCTTACTTGCTGTTAGGAGATGGTATCCATTTGGAATAGGAGGCTAACGGGAAGTGACCCACAAGGGAATATCTCCTTTTCTGCCTCTTCCCTCACTCTCTCTGCTTCCTGCCTGCCATGCTGAGCAGCTCTCCCTCCTTCACCATACTCCTCTGCCATCCCATCCTTTGAGCCAGCTGACTATAGACTGAAACAAGAGCTAAAATAAACCTCCCCTTCCCTAAGTTGTAGGTGCCAGGTATTTTGTCCAGCAATAAGGAAAATAGTTAAGACACAGGGTATTAGTCTTCCTCAAGAGGCCTTAATTTAGTATACAAGGTAGACTAAGTTCAACATGTAAAACACACTGCTTAGCAACCTTCTGAGACCCCAGGCTTGGTCCTCAGACTTATTTGCCCTCCCACTGAAGGAGATAAGGGATTCCCGAATATGTATTTGCTACATGGGCTTTCAGACTGTCTACTCAAGGTCTTAGTTGTATATCACAGATTCCATTATCTCTTCTCTCTACATGCTCACCAGAATGATAAAAAGAAGCCGGGTGACACATACAACCTTTACCATCAACCACTTCTGTCATTGTGATGAAATGCTCCAGCCACCTGAACTCCCAATGCTTTGACTCCACCTATACTTGGTTTCACCTAACCACAGGTAATCATTTCAGTAACTGTGATGCCATTGAATTAAATATATTTCCAGAATCTTGCTTACTTCTGTGTACATTCTAATATAGGGTTTCTTTCTTGGGGGATATACTCAAATTCAGACAGCATCTTCCAAGTAATGTAAGACTTTAAACATCTCTGGTTTAGTCAGAGTTTTCCAGAAAAACAGAACCAATAGGATGGATGAAAAGATAGGTAGAGAGAGAATTATTATGAAGGATTGATTTACATGGTTTGGCAGATCAACTCTTATAATCTGCTGTCTGCAAGGCAGAGCTACAAGAAAGCCATGGGTGTAGTTCAAGACCCAAAGGAGACCTAGGAGAGCCAATATTACAAATCTCAGTTCAAATCTGCAGGGATGAGAACTGGGTATCTGATGGTGTAAATCCCAGTGGTGGTGAGAATGCCAGTTTTCCAGTTTGGGTTTTTAAAGTTCTGTGGGTTAGAGATGCAGTGGGAATCATGCTTCAGTGCTAACAAAGCTCAGTGTTTTTACCAATAATCAGCCATTTTTTTCTTCATTTATTTGAACATTTATTTGTTTCAGGAATTACTGTAAGACTTGGTTAACTCCTATTTTTGAAAATTGAAGCTCTGAATATTTTTGCCACAGTTTTTATTGTTGTCATGGAGGAAAGGACTTTCAAAGGCCCTTTTTTGTGGAAGCCACCACAGATTATGTGTAGTGAGCCTAGATTCATGAATTTAGCAAAATATTCTTAAATAGTCATCCCAGGAACTCATTATAAGATATTAAACTTTGCCAAGTGTTAGTCACACAAACATAATGTGGATGTTTATACAAAGTCTCCTGAATACTGTCTATAATCATTCATTGAGAACAAATAGCCTTGAAGATGAAAAGAATAACATAATTGGTCAGTTAACTATTGCTCTGTGACAGATCAACCCAAATCTTAGTGACATAGGACAAAATTATCTCTCATGAACTTTGTAAGTAAGAAATTTGGAAAGGATTTTTGAATTGGAACCAGATGGTAGCTACAGCTAGAACCTACAAAGTTTGGGGTCTAGAACAGCTAGCAGTTGTGGGCATCTCATCTTCCACATGTAGTCTCATGCCTCATCAAATGTTCTTCATATGTGGAATGGTTTGGCATTCCTTACAACATGGCATCTTCGGGGCAATAGGATGGTTTATATGGCTTGTGAAGTCCTCAAGAATGAGAATTCCAGCAAGTAATTCAGAAGTGGAATCAGATTTTATGATTTAGCCTTCAAGAATCATATAGCATCATACTTATTGCATTTCATTGACTACAAATGAGTCATAAGTCCACATTCATGTGGAGAGAATCAAACTGTATTTCAGTTGCAAGAATGGCAAAGTTCTAGAAGCACATGCATACATGCTCACTTCAGCAGCACATATACTAAAATAGAAGCACATTCATAAGTAGAGATGATTTTGCAACCATTTCTGGAAAATACAATCTGACACTCAGAAACCACATTCAAAATTACTGTAAATCTTGAGAAGTGGTAAATAAAATATATCACACAATGAAAGGCTAATAAGTGTCTTTGATCCTCCATAAAAATCAATAATCCATGAAATTCAAACAGTCCTTCCATTTATTTGATAGCTTAAAGAACTGACTTTCAGGTTCACCTTAGCTCGAGTGGAATGGGTTTTTGTTTCCATTGTAAGTTAATGATTTGCTACTGCAATGAAGTAGATTTGCCAAACCAGTTTCACTTTTTGAATCATCACTAAGTATATTTTACCCCTTTACTCCCTTGGCTTCTGTTAATATATGCCCACAAATTGAAACTTTGCTTCCAAGTGAATTGCTCAATTAAAAGGGCAGAAAATTATTTTGGTAAAACATGATGAGGATGATGAAAGGCTTCATGTATGGTTCTTCTTTGTAGATACCATGATGCTGACAAGTTTTGTTCCTCATTTGGTATTGAAATGTTGCCATCTTCATTACTTCATTAAGCTTGTTGCCAGGAGTAACTGCTGGGGAACAATTTGCTCCCCATTTCCTGTCAACAAATTGCCTGTGGAGCTGGGCATATGAAGCTGGGATGGAAATTCGATATGCAGGTTGAATCAGGCCTCATACACCACAATTACTAGCTTTTCTAGAGAGGTAGAATGAAGTCTCTGGAAATGGCAGCAATTCTGCAAGGGTCTGTGTCTTAAGTTTTTACTGTTGTTTATTTTTCATTCTGAAATGTAACACAGAACTACCAAAGGGAATAAATGTAAATGCACAGCATGCTGCATCACTATAAAGCAAGTATACCTTCAACCACTATGAAAGACAAATTAAACCACATCAGCAACCCTGAATTTTGGTTCCACATCTATCCTTTCTCTCTGATGCAGTTATATCATCATGTTCTTAAACAACCATTGTCCTGCTTTTTATGGCATTTATGTTCATGGATTTTTAAAAAATGTATATTTTAATGAATTTCATATGCAACCCTAAAAAAAATGTTGACTATTATGTAATTGTTGATGTATTTTAACTAGAACAGTACTGGATGTAATAATTTATAACTTGTTTTTCTTTATTTACTATTATATTCATAAAACATGCACAAGTTGTTTATTGGCTCTAATTTAAAAGTACATAATATAAAGGGTAGCTTGTACCAGGTGCATAATAGATGCTAATTTTTACCTTTTCACAGTTTGTAAATCTTTAAACAAAGCTCAATCTCTTTGCGATTGTAGCCTAGGAGATTCCACTTACCATTATTTTAACAACTCCAAGATTTAGGTTTGGACTCACTTGATTTTTATTAACAACCAGTACATTTTTCCTCAAATGCATTTTTATAAACATATCTACAGAGGCTGAACTGTCTTCTCAAACTTTGTGCTTATGTACTTATAATGACAAATAGATAGCTTCTTAGATGAAAATTGAAAATTACACATATCTATTCATCCATTCACTCCTCTTTTCTTTGTTTTCTGAGTCTGCGGCACAATGAATTCCAAAGAAATCTTTTAGCTACTATTAACTATGTGCTTGGCACTACTACTCTAAGCATCGTGTTGTCTTCTTGAGTACCCATCACAGCAGGCATGATTACTTACTACCATTTTACAGATGAGTTTAAAGAAACCAAAAACATTAAACAATGTGTCCAAGTTCAGACTGCTAAGGCAGAACTAACGTTGGAACCTTGAAGCTTTGTGCCAAGATTTCACGCTCTTAAACCAGTATGCTAAATTCTGTTGTTAGAAGAAAATTCATCTTCAGGGACAGTTTTTCCTGAATCTGGTTGTGTCTGAAGTTCTTTTTTCCTAATCAGTCATCTCCATACTTTTATGTAGGTTAGTAGACTGAGGGCAGCAAGGACATCTGCATCAGATGCAATGAACTGACTGGAAAAACAAGAATCACACTGCTAACTTACATCAAGAGAGTTAGTGCATCTGTTGGAGTTCCCATGGTCTGTTTAGAGCCAGCTAGAGCAGCTAGAAAACCATGCCTGACAGGACAAAGATGGGGAGGGCTCAGAGCTTATTACTACTATTCTTGAAGTCCCCCAAACCCAGTGGATCATTGTGAACACAGCTTTCCCTCTTAGAAATGCCTCAAAAGTAAGGGGAGTAAGATTGCAGCCCATCATTTTGGTGTAAATGCCAGAGCTGTCAATCAAGCAGCCATTTCTCCCAGAAGGTGGGGCAAGCTATCACCATGAAAGGTGTCTTGAATGCCCCACACCACTCCTGAGGTATTTCCTTTGGTGCCAGCAGGCTTTAAACATGGACCAGAATAGACAATGCACACACACACACACACACACACACACACACACACAAAGCAAGCATATTTACCTGTTTGATTTACTGACTAAGGGGCCAAAAACATACACTGGAGGAGAGATAGCCTCTTTAATAAATGCTGCTGGAAAAACTGGCTATCCACATGCAGAAGACTGAATTAGACCCATTTCTCTTACCATGTACTAAACTAAAATCAAAATGGATCAAAGAACTAAATGTTAAAGCAGAAACAACCTGCTGCAAGATAAAATAGGTATTTGCTAGTTCCAAAGTACTATAGCTCCTTTTAAGTACTAGAAGTGTGGGCTCCTGGTTGTCATTACAAAGTTTTACCATGATTAGATAATACCAAGAAAGATTTACATCCAGATTTAACATAGAGAAGAGTAGATATGTTTGCCACTCTATGTTAGATGGAGCCATATATATTTGAATATTAGAGGCTCTACATATTAGTGATGGATTGTGTATATCATTTATTTATTTATTTCTATAAGTACAGTATCCTCTTAGAAGTCATTAGCAAAGGAGACAGACACATGCTATCCTGAAATAGTTTAAATTTCTTTTATAACCCCTGTTTAAAAAGATTAAGTGGTTATTCTAGTCTTGGCTTAGGAAGGGTGCTTTAATAATATAACATAATTTTTTTATCATCTGAGTGTTTCCTTGTTGACTGAAGAATACATTATTATGTTAGACTTATCATACCCAGAATTACACCAAGTATCACCAAGATCCATTAGGGAATATAATTTCCTGATATAAGGTATCATTCTGCTTAATCTTAATTTCAAGTGGATGAAAGGATAAAATAATTAGGGCAATATATTTTGGAAAAGTACAGGTCTAAAAATATACCAATTTATTCAACTTGTTAGATCATGAATTAAAGGTTTTTTTAATATAAACTATTTACCAATTTAAAAGTCAAACCCTCAAAACACAATTTATTTGGTTTTTCTAAGAATTAATTAAGATTTTTTCCATATAATCATTTGGAAGAGTTGCACATATCTGGTGATTTTAGTTTCACTTTCCTAAATTTATTCATACATGCAGAAGCCGCATTGCTAGCTGCAAGTGTAATATATATTGAGTTACTTTCAGGTTGCCAATGGTACACTTATTTGACCCATACAGGAAACAAGACTTGTTAACAGAAGTATAAAATTAAAGCATACATAAAACTTCTTGATGTGAAAGGCAGAAAAATGGTAGAAGAGGATTATGGATATTTTGTATGGAAGAAACATAAGAACATGAAACAAATTTACCTGTTCAATAAGTGCAATGTAGACTTGAGAGTGAAAATTAAAATTTTTCCAACTTCTTTAAATCTGTAAGTCTGAGTATAATGTATTACCACACTGAATTATTTTAAAAGTATAAAAAATTTATTTTATTTCCAAAATTTTTTGTTGTCACTCTAACTGCCATAGAAATGGATCAA
>NW_004624741.1:8113317-8134775 GCF_000247695.1 Heterocephalus glaber | reverse complement strand
ATTTCCTTTCCCTTCTAAATCCAGAACCCCGATGCCTCTCTTCACTTCCCATCTGCCTCAAGTGGCTCTAATATATGTGGCCATTTTATAGACTAAAGGACATTTTTTCTTCTCAGTAATATTTGATGCAAAAATATAGGATCAGTTAAAAGATTTCTCTACTTTGAGAACCCAGAGCACAGCAAAACAGGGCATCCTTTTCATGAACTGCTAAGGGTAGAAAAGCTTTTAGGAAGAGTAATGTACAATTAATGGGAGCAAGTCTTTGATGTAGTTAAAACTTCAAAGACATGCCAGGTTTTTATTCCTAATGAAAAAAATGGATTTACAGTAAGAGAAGAGTACACATTAAACCTTACAGAATCTCCCCAAAAGGCTAGGTCTGACACAGCAGTGCGGCCAGGGATTTGCCCTCCCTTCTCTCTCTGTCTCTCTCTCACCTTTGTCTCCCTTCCTGCTTCTTTTATCTATCTCCTTTCCACCTTTCTTCGTCCTTCCTTCTTTCCTCCTTCCTTCCCTTCTTTTCTATTTTTCCCTTTCTTGATGCTGTATCAGACTTAGTTAACCATGGCAGACAGTATCAACTCTCCAATGTGACAAATTTAAAGAGCTAAAAATGTCCATCACCTATGAATAATGAGATTATTTTTTTAAATCTTTAACGTATTTTTAATTTTCATGAAGAAGAAATTATTAATTGAATTGGATGATTCTTTTTTGGATGCCACACATAATATTTGAAACAATTAAGAACAATAAATCAGTTCTAAACAGAAGAAAGAAAGTAGGAAGAAATATCAAGTAGATGCAAGGAGCTCCAGCTAACAAGGCAGGCTCATCTGCCTTTTAATTTAACAAAAACATTCTCCTTAAATACTAGCTTTGATAACTGAATCAAAACTTTTCCCCATTAATTTTAAATTATTCTCCTAAAAGCCTGTCAACCATTAGCATCACAATGCCAAGAAGCAAATAATTGGTATCATCATTCATTAATAATAATGTTTTTATGCATACTTTTAAAAGATATTAATATATTTTTCACTGAGACCCACTGCTATTATTTGAGAATATTTTTTGCACTCTGGAAAGGTATGTTGAAATGCAAGTGCCTCTCTTTGTTTTGGACTAATTTTTTCATTCAAGCATTTCAAATTTAAGAACTGCCTTTATTATTTATCATCCTACATAGTGCACTATATTCTCTCAAATTTATTTTGTTATTAAAATTGTTAAACTTCTGTTTTAAAATTATGAATTCACTTTTCAGCATCTCATTTCAGAGCTTCAGTTAGAGGCCTTTGACAGAAATTAGACTGTAAGTTCCATAAGAGCTGGTATTCATTCTTTCTATTTTATATTCTGTTTCATTACCAGCATGATAAGAATATCTGGCTCATACTAAGTGTGCAATATAAAATGTTTCAAATCGAAATCATCAGAAACTAAATATGTTTTATCACATGGGCATGAATTAATAATAGATATCACTCAGTGTTGATAAACTGAAACTCTACCTTTCCTTCATTTATCTACACATATTTATTGAGTATCTCAGCTGACTTTGCATTCTTGAACAAAACAGGTTTATTCTTAGCCATTATGGAGCTTACAGGCTCCCAAGAGAAAAGGATAAAAAATAAAATGCTCCATGAAAGCATGATTGCAAACTAAGATAGCAGCTCAACAAGACAAAAAGGAAAGAAGGGAGTGAGGGAGGGAAGAGGAAAGGAAGGAAGGAAAGAAGGAAGGAAGGAAGGAAGGAAGGAAGGAAGGAAGGAAGGAAATTTCAATTATAGGCTCAAAAAATGTTATACTGAAGAAATGAAGTTTGAGGTCTAAAGAGAAAGTTAGTGTTGACTAGATATAAAGGGAAGAAGAATTTTCAGCAGAGGGAACCACTTGAATAAAGTCCAAGGGCAGTAGTTACCAAAACTACTCCAAGCAAAGGAAAGAAAGCACCGTAAGCCTCAGAATCTGGAGAGCGGAGAGGATGGCGGTTACCCTCGAAACACTGGGGACCCCAGCCAAGAGCCCATGCCTAAGTAGCTCTGTGCTGTGATCAGTGTTAACTGTTTAAGACAGTGGTTTCCACACTGTACATCTATCCCCTAATAATCATTTGAAGGATTTGTTAAAGATGATTGCTATATCACACCTGCTGGAGTTTTTGTCTCAAGATGCTTCTGCTTCTAGCAAGTTCTCAAATGATCCTGATGCTGTTAGTCCACAGAACACTTTGAGAACTACTGGTCTAGGAAAAATAGATTACATCTCCACGTGTTTTGGATGAGTGAAAACAGACCATTGGGGAGCAACAGGATAATTCAATCAGCTAACAGAGGTCCTATGAAAGAGAAACCTAGAGGCCAAAATCCTTTTCTTGTAGTCCCCATATCTACCAATGAGTGAACTTTCCTCTCCCCTTGCAGTATGTAAGCATGATGCAAGTGTCCTATGTTCCTTCATCACTTGTTTCTTCACTAGTGTGTATCACCACTGCTAGGCCCTGATATGCAGTGCCTTTGATATTTTAGGAAGATACCATTACTTTAGCTGTTGAGCCTTTCATCAAGGGGGTGATGTGGCAAATAAGAAAGGAAAGTTTATAAGGATGACCGAAAAAAGAAATAAAAATAAACAGTAAAAATGTATCTTACAAACTAGAGATTATTAAGCAATAATTATTAAGTTAGGCCTCTTGCCAGGGACATTACACATGTGATCTCATTGAATCAGCCCAGCCACACGGTTAGGAAGTTATTTTTATTACTTCACAGATAAGAAGTAACAAAAGGCTGAAGCTGGTAAGTGCTTGCCTAATAAGTACATGTGTGGACTATGAATCTTCCTTACAAAGGTAGTTATGACATTCTAATCATTCCCTATGTAACAACACACATGTAGGGTCATGTACCGATTTCAAGCTAGGCCATTGGAGTCAGATTTTTTAAGCACCTTAAACAGCACCCAAGAATTAAAAGCATTTATAAAAATGTAGTTTAAAGAAATAAAAAACACAAAAGGAGAAAAATCACCATGGCACATGATAAGTTTGTCATTCTTATTATTCCTGATTTTAAAATAGCACCAACATCCTCTATGGCTTCACAGATTACAAATATACTGCTTTAATTATATTCACTATATGCTGATAGAAATTAAACAAAAGGGAGTTTTACCTTTACTTTGGAAGGGTAATATCAGTGAGTGACCTTTGGACTGACAGCATGAGGTGCTCCATAGATGGGTTAGTTAAAAAGCAACAGAGAACAAAAAAATATATAAAGTCTAGAAATAATATTAAGAGGAAGGGCATACAGCAAATGAAGAAATATTTATTCAAGAAAATTGATTAAAACTTGCTAAGACAGCTAGTAGTATTTGAACCAAGACTCACTTCTGCCTCCTGCACCCATAGTTCAGGAACAGGGAAACTGCCCTCTACTGGTGCAACCAAGAACACAGGGCTCTCTTCCTCCCACCTGGAGCTTCTAGTTTGAGGACTATGTTCTTGGGAGAGGCAGCATGTTGCTGTATTAAGTCAAGCCCCAGCTCCATGTTGCTTCCAATACGTTCGGAGCAAGAACGGTTCTAGATGAAGGCTTCCATCTTCTGCCCAGCCCACGCTTGGAAACCTCGGGAAATGCCACCACCAACACCTGGACCCTCATCAACCTTGCCCCTGGCTTTTAAGTCAGAGGTTCCCTGCTAGAAAATGCAAGTCAGTCAAGAAGACCTGAGTCTACTTTTCCCTCAGTGTTCAGCTCAGAAAATAAATGCATTAGAGAGATGGGATCTTTTTCATTTCTCAGATCTAAAAGCATGGGTCACAGATTTTGCCAAAAGGTGAGAAATAGGCCATAAAAGAGGAAACTCTGAATTTCTTCCCAAAGGAACTGACTTTAATTGCAATAGAATGTGAAATTCAAGCCTGAAGAAGCTCTCAAATATAGTAAGGGCTATGATGAACAACAGCTGGGAAGAGATTTGGAGATTTAGGCCAAAGTACAGACTGGCTACTTTCGCAGGGAAAAATACTGAAAGAGACAGCTGGAAGGAGCTCTTCTAGGGTCAAAGCAAATCTCAGACCCGAACTATAGGAACTGGCCTTTCAAAAGAACTTAAATGTGATTGGCTAAATACCAAGAGCAATTTATGGCCCCTTAGGTTTGTTGAAAAATAGACATAGTCAATAGACACAGAAGCTTCACAACTGGGTTTAGTCAAGGAAATAAATGATCAGAGAAAACCTAATCAATGCCATTGTTACTTCAGGGTGATTCTGGGCCTGCCCAGGGCTATACACCAGGAGGAGCAAACTCAGAGGCTTCACACTGGGAGAGGAGCTGGGGAAGCATGTAACAGACTTCACTAAAATAGATTAGCAAATGAAAATAGATTCTTAAAAAAATATTCTTTTAAGATCATGATATATGTGTATTTACTCATTGTTATTCTCTAATTATTTTTTATAAAAATGATTTTTCATTGAAGAGCCTTTATATTTTCTTTATTAATACCTTCTTGCATTACAGTAAAATAAAAATTAAAAATTAAAAAAAATACACAAGCCAGTCACTAATCAAAGAAATGAGTAAGTAGCAAGAACAAGCCCCACAGTAGGGAATTAGCAGCCAGAGTTGCTGCCATATCTTTTCTAAAATTTTCATTTTGCACCAAAAGTTATGGTATATGCAAACAAGAAGGTATAACCCATATACCGGGTGGAGCTAGGCAGGCAATAAAAACTTCCTGTGAGAACAAATAGATGTCAGATTTAACAAAAACTCCAAAGTTGTCATTATAAAATTTTTCAAAGAATTAAAGGAAACCATAATTATAGAAGTAAAGTATAAGTACAAGATTGCATTAAGTAGAGAATAAAAAAGATTAAATTTTTAAAATGGAAGTTCTGTAATAGAAAAATATAGCTAAATTTTAAAAAATCATTAGAGTATCAATGATTGACTTAAACAACCAGAAGAAAGAATAAACAAAACTGAACAACTGGTATAGATTAATGATATTATGTTATTAAAAAAGAGAGAAAAAAGGAAAAATGATCAAAGCCTTATAGATATGTGAGGTATATTGATGTATATGAATGTATACATAATGAGCATGCCCAGGGGAAAGGAGAGAAAAGTGGCAAAAATAATTTTTTTCAAAGAAATAATGGCTAAAAAGTTCCAAAATTTCATTTACACTTCCAGGCCACTCAGTGAATTCCAAGTTGATTAAAATTCCCCCAAAATGCACAAAATTGCACTCATAAAAAATGTTCAATGCTAAAGACAAGGAACATATCTTGAAAGTGACAAGAAAGACTTGTCACTTATAAGAGAACCATAAAACAATATCAACAACTTACTTCTCCTCAGAAACAATGGAGACCACAGGCAATGGGATAATATAATCAAATTGTTTAAAGAAAAATGACTTTCAAAACAGAATCTTCTATCCAGGAAAGCTATTTTTCAAAAAAATGGAGCTACATAGAGACAATTCCAGATAGGAAAAAAAAAGTAGACAACTAAAAACCTGAGAGGATTTATTGCTAGCAGACCCAATTTAGAGAAAGTGCTAAAGAAACATGATGCTAAGGATGGTTCTCAGAACAATTATATAAATCAAGAAAAAATGTGAATACATTTTGGAAGCCACATAATTCAGTATATTAATATAATTAAATATAACTGTATTGTCATCATTAAAGCTAGGTAATCCTATTATAATACCATGTTTTATTTACATTTTGATAAAGAAAAAAAATTTTTTTCTTTTATCCTTAAAATAACCATTAGTGATTTTACTAGGGTCATGGGCTTATGGCAGTTAAAATAATAACTCTTCCCTCTGAGAAAAGAGCACATTCCACTCTGTCTTTAGTTTTGTTATTATTTACACAGGATTTGTGAAGACAAGAAAAAGAAAAAGACGGGAAGTATGTCTTTTCTCCTTAAAGGTGCTTTTTAAATAATGCAAATGAAGAGTAAGGAATGAATATAAAGAGTAAATGTAACCATCTTATTCCTACCCCTTAAGTAGTCAGTTTTCTAAAATAATGGAATTCTAGAGGATTATGGAATGAGAAAGGTAAATAGAAAATACAATGCTGGCCCCAATAGAATGGAAAATATGCATAAAAACCCAGATATAGAAACATGTATGCAGTCATTCAGCAAATATCAACTGGCATAGTCATGATGGTTAGGAATGCAACAGTCAACAACACTGATAGCCATGTTTACTCTGATGATTCTCACCTACAGCTAAAGGAGGGAAGGAGACAGACTGTAAACAAATGTATATTGGGTCAGAATCTAAAAAGAATCTAAAAGAGATATAAGTGAGTTTAATGAGAGGCAAAAGGAGAGTCTTGCAAGTAATTTGCTAAGAAAGTGCCATTGGAGAAGACTTGAAAGGGATGAGGAAGAAAGACTTCTGTGCTTCTGGAGACCTCTGTAGCAGAGGAGAGAACTCAGGTAAGGCTCTGAGGCTAAAGGGGGCCTGACATGTTCCAACAAGAGCAAAGAGATGAGTTCAAAGACACAATCGGTCCAGACAATGCTTGCAGATATTGGCAGGAATTAAGTTTTTATTCCAGTGAGATGGGAATCCATGATATCCTAACTCTTTCCTTTGAATTGTAGTGACATGTGTTTTGTTCCAGCAATGGGAAAGCTGACCAATACATACTTGAACACTTATCACACTGATTTTTAGATTCTAAAAGCATTTCTAGAACAAAGAATCAGTGGGAAAATTGGAAAGAATGTGTATCTTTGATTAGATGACAAGAATCATCACACTAATTGAAGAGATCAACATTACCCTACATTTTTGTTTAGATTTCTCAAGATGGACATAATATAAAATTGTCATCATCTTATCCCCAATTATTTCAAAATTTATTTAATGAAAATAACCTTGAAAATGAATTGATATTTGATCTCATATATTTGTCGTGAATCATCCAACTGAAGAATTATAATTGGAATACCACCTCTGTATGTTGAGAACAAAAGCAAATGAAATATATAATCAACTAGACATTCTTCCATCCAATTCCAGTTCTCTTCACCCAAACCACTAAAGATAAGAAAAAGAAAAAGTACATGTAAAAACTGTTACTATAAAATGCAGAGTTCTATTTAACTAGAAAAAAAACAGAAAGAAAACCAGAAGGTTTTTGTTAACACATGTTGGAAAGAAAAAATGGTGGAAATTAGAAAAATATCACAGAAATATTTAAAAGAAATAAGCTAGGGAGATGTAGAAAGCTAATAATGATGCATGATCTAATAGATATGTATTGCTTATATAAAACACTTTGTAAACAGGTTTGAGTTAGGAACCTCAACACTGGGAATGATGAGATAAACTAAACAAGGTCTATAAACCAGTAGGAAAGTAAATGACATAGACACAATATTATGGCTTGTATCTAGATGTCTCCCCAAAACCTCATGTGCTCATAGGTGGGGTTTTTAAAGGTGGCTGGGCCTATGGTCAGTGAGTATGGATTAAGGGTGTGATGACTAAATTTGTTCAGCGTATTTCTCGGTTTTGATAATGGGAGCCTCACCCTGGGCGTGGGTGCCAGCAATCAATAGGCTTGTAACCCAGAAGGAAAATACAGTAACAGAGAGAAGACAGGCTCACTGCCTCGCTGCCCCCTTCCTGCTCTGCCATGGACTGTCTGTCCTCTGCATGCCCCTCTGCCATGCTGCCCTGTTTTGGAGCCAGCTGACTATGGACTGAAACCTCTACAAACTGTGAGCTAAAGGAAACATTTCCTCCTTCAACTTGTGGGTGTTGGATATATTGTCCTAGCTACAAGGAAGTATCTAAGACACACAATCATTTCAGAACTGCAAGGTTAAAAAAAAAAAGGTCAAGGTGAAAGGTAACAGCGAGCTAAGTAGAAAATTTGCATACTCCATCCTTTTACTTTTAGATCTACTGCAGGTGGCTTTGGGTTTTCTGACTAAAGGCCCTAAAACCTAGTGCAGGAAACACCTGAAAGGAGTGTGTCACAGGCAGTGGGATGCAGGGTGGGTGTGATCAGTTTTTGAAATATAAGGATTTAGTGACAACATAGGACAAGCAATGAGTCCCAAGATTCACAAACTGGGCAATGCAAAGACAAACAAACTCAATGAAAGGATGATGATCTATTAAACCTATTAAACAGCAAGAAAAAAAGAAGAGAATTTTTCTTTTTGGCCTGGAATTTGAGAGGGAAAAAACGCTTCCCCTGAGAATTGTAAACTTCAATTTTGCTCTTACAAGGATTTGAAGTTAGAATTAATCTACAGTAAAGACACAAAATGACCTAAAAATACTTACTTACTCACAACCTAATTTATCTACTTTAAACCAAGAAACGAACATGAAAGTGTTTCCATGGCAGTGACACCTAGGGTATCTGATGAAAGAAAGCATTTAATGTCCTTGGAGGGACATCTTCCACACAGATGGCATATATGATGCTGCACATTAATCCTTGCTGAAAATGAACTCAAAAAGAAAATGTAATTACACAAATACACAACAAATCAACCTGCATCGACCCCCATGAAAGAACTTAATGAATAAAAGACAAATTTAAAACTACGTATGGTAAAATGATTAAAGCCATAAAATGATGAGTGACAATTGTTTAAAAAAATATATAAAAGGTCCCTAAAAAGTAAGGAGACAGATGTAAAAATTCATCAATACATCTACTAGAAAGAGAAATCTGTTCATTGAAATAAGAAAAATCCACTTAATAGCTGATTAGACAGAGTAATTAAAATAATTCACAAACTAAAAATTAGGTATATGAAAACTAAGCAGAAAGCAGTACAGAACAGTCATAAAGAGAAAAATAAGAACACTTAAGAGATAGGAAGATACAGGGAGAAAGATCAGTATATATCTCACAGAAACTTCTGAAAGAAAAATAGAAAAAAATAGATGAAAGGAAATAGTCAAAGGTATAATGCATAATCATATACCTGAATTGTTAAAGGAATCAATCTTTACATTGATGTTGAACAGTGAGTCATTTTTAGAGTAACTAAAGTGGATTTATATTTTGTCAAATCTATAAGGAAGCTCCTTATAACAAACAGAGAAAAGCAAGATTGCCACACTGTACTGACCCTTAGAGAGAAAAAATTGCCTTCTCAAAAGCAGGAATGAAAGCCCCCCCCGCCAAAATGAGATTCAAAGTACTGAAAGAAAATAAAATCCTATCAAGGTGTAAAAATATTTCTATTTAAATTATCTTTTAAAGGCAAGAGTGAAGACAAATAAAAGGCAAGAAAGCTTAAAATTATCTGAACGCACTGAGATTATTTAAAGGTTATGATTCAAATAAAAGGAAATTTCATACAGGAAAAAAGTTGAGATGCAAGAAAAATTGCTGAGTGACCCAAATTGGCCAAAACAACCTTGAAAAAAGGGAATAACACTGATGCAGATTAAGGGTGATGGTAGATGGTTTGGACTCTGAGGACCGGAGGCAGATTCCGAGGTTTGGACGCGAGAAGAGGCGGGACGGTCCAGTGGAGGGAACTTGAAGCTGAGAATGGGGCGTTTGGAGAAGCGAGAGAAACCTGCGAAGGAAATTTGGGGGCAGGGAAGCTGAAGATTAAAACAATTTGGGTCTTCCCGAAAAAAAAAAAAAGAAAGAACAACATTGCGAAATGCACCCTTTTCATTTGTGACATTTTCTACAAAGCTACAGTCAGCAAGATGGTGTGATGCGAGCATAAGGATAGACATATAAATCAGTGCCCAGAACTCAGAGTCCTGAAATAGGCCCTTACTTTTAGGGTCAACTGCTTCTCATCAAGGGTGCCAAGACAATTTAATTGGGCAAAAAGTCTTTTCAACAGATAGGCCTGGGACATCTGGATAGTCACATGATAAACAGTGAAGTCAAACCCTGATCATACAAAAATTAACTTAAAACATACACAAGTTAACTTAAAACAAAGGCTCAAATGTAGGAGCTAAATTCTTCATTTAAAACCTATTTTTGAATTAATGCCTATGTAGTGATCAGCTCTTATAAATGATGTGTTAAAATGAAAGAGATTACAATAAGTAAGCCTAAGAAGTTTAGAGGGATATGTACATGCTTACTCTTTATTATAATAGAACATAATATTTGCTACAAGGAATTTACAAACTGGACAACCTTCCATGGTCTTATATGGGATGGAGTGCTTACACATCCTGAGGAGAATCAGTAAATCTTCCAAGAGTAAAGTTATCTTTCAAATGCAAGTTGAAGGATGGATATTTTTGTCAGAACTGGCCAGGATCATTAGCTGTTGTTGGGTGAGTATGAAAGGCAAAAGGAGCAACATAATCAAGGCCAAAAGGCTGAAGAAAGGATTGTTTATCTGAAGAACTCCACACAACTCAGTGCTACTCTGTTACTCTGTACAAGCAGAATGGTAAAAATTAAGTTTGGTTGTAGCTAATTTATGCAAGAGTCTTTCTTGTCTTTCAACTGTGAGATTTGACCTTGAAGAAAGGACCATTGAAAGATTTTGAGAAGCCTAGAGATATGGATAGAGCCGCATATTACAGGGAATGCTCCAACAGTAATGGGAGTTGAGTTCAGAACACGGATAATGGCACTAGCCAGCAGGCCCTCTGGTTTCAGATGTGGAGAAGAGGAAGCAGATATCTGAATTGCTTGATCATTAGGGGCTTATGCTGGGAACCCAACTACGCTTTCCCAGTTTAGGTTTCTTTGTGAACAAAATGTGTCAGTGGGGGAATGCAACAAAACCAATCATAAAATGATTTCTAATACTGAGTGACATAGCCAATGCTGTCATGAAAGAAGTATAGATAGTGAGATCTATATAAATGAAGAAGATTGACTGTGCTAGCTCATTTCACATTACTATAATTAAACAGTTGAGGCTGGGTAACCACAAAGAAAGGAGTTTTATCTAGCTCATAGTTCTGGAGGTTCAAGGGCATGACACCAACATCAGCTAGACGTTGGTGATGGCAGATAGTTGGATAGTGTGGTGTGTAAGTGGGAGAGAGAAAGAGAAATCACATCACCAAATTGGAAGACAGGGAGCGGGAGGGCCCAGGTTTGTTTCCTTTACAACAACCATCTACTGAGAACTGGCTCAGAGTCCCAGGAGAACTATCTCAAGACCTTCAGATATTAGCATCTCAGTGACCAAAGGACCTCCCATCCGGTGTCACTTCTTAAAGGTTTCACCACTTCAACACCCCCTTGTTGAGGACCAAGGCCCCAACACATATTTTGGGGAAAATAACACTGGGACCTTGTTATAGATTTCATCTTGATGTCCCCCCAAAGTCTCATGCACTCATAGGTGGGTTTTTTGGAGATGACTGGATCACAGGTATAGGATACTGAATTGTGGGAGTGATAACAGGATTAGTCCACTGATTGGCTTAGCATGGTTCTGGGTCTGGATAATGGGAAGGCTCATCCTGGGTGTGGGTGGCATCAAGCAATAGGCTTGTAGCCTGCATAGAATGACAAAAGGAAGGAATGAAAAAGGGGAATGGAAAGGGAGGTTTGCTTCTGGCTGCTTTCTGCTTGCCCTGCCATGGACTATTTCTCTGCCATGCCCCTCTGTCTTGCTGCCCTGCCTGACTATAAAGTGACTATAGAGCCAACTGACTATAAACTGAAAACTCTATAAACTGAGCTAAAAGAAACCTTTCCTCCTTCAACTTGTAGGTGTTGAGCATTTTGTCCCAGCAACAAGAAAGTAACCAAGACAGACAGCAAGTATATCAGTAGTATTTCATTATTTACCTGGGTATTGGGCAAGCACTTATTATATGTGGTCCACCATTTCTGTATATGTAAAATATTTCAGGAAATAAAGATTATCATAATCTCGGGCTGGGGATTTAGCTCAGTGGTTTTGCTGCCTGCTGCGTAAGCGCAAGGGCCTGAGTTCGATCCCCGGTACCAAAAAAAAAAAAAAAAAAAAAGATTATCATAATCCCTATAGATGTGCCAATGTCTCATATGGATGTGTCAAGATCTAATTGAATATTAATTGCTATGTCACTAAATCTCTCCCTTAAGCATATAATGAATGAATAACAAATTCCTTGTAGGAAATTAGAAAGAAGACAATGTGGTCAGTGAAATCCTCTGTCCCTGTGCCCTAATTATATAAGCATATTATAAAAGTATTCAGCAGATGTGTTTAGCCTCTAATGTGGCCTGAAGATGAGCCACTTGCTCCTTTAGAGAAATCTCATCTTCACATTGAGGTTTGAAACACCAGGCCTTTTTCTGTGTAGTGTTTGACCACTGCTATGATCCATTCATGGTGACCACCCACAGTCTTTCAACAAGAATTGTGTTCCCAGAATATAATTCAATTATTACAGAACTTCATAAAAGCCCAGAGCAAGGGATTACTTGGAAAAAACCAGGGATTTCACAGAAACAAAGCCTATAATTTAAATGGTGCTGGTCAAACAAGGTATCACGCTATTCCTTTCCCCATACCCCAGAGTTCTTATTTCTGTCTCCTTAGAATCCCACAGTTTCGGTAACAGGAAATAAAATGTTGCCATTCTCAATCCATGGCAATACATCAATGGAAAAAACCAAAAATGTAAAAAGCTTGCTTTTTGAAAAGCAGCTTTTATTCATTCACATAATCTGCCCTGCTCCTGGCTATGATCACTATCATCTTGGATGTGGCTTCTGCACATTGTCTGTGCAACACACTAGTCTTCTAGAAACATGGAGATGACTAAATGAAAGCAGTATGGGCAGCTTGGAAAGAAATGCTTTGCTACTGAACACAATGTTTTAACATAGATTTGTGGATTTCCTTCTGTTGATACAAAATGATACTTCTAAGGACTGCACAGAAGCATCTTCTCAGATTCACCAGGCAGGTCCCAGAGGGAAGCACATCTTGTTGCTCCTGGCACATCTTGGCAGACTTCCATTTTATATCTCAAGGAAATTCAACTCAGGCCATGGTTTAATGAATGCATTCGAGGTCAGAGAAAATATTTTCCAGCATTACTGTTGATCTCTTGGCTTACTCTAGAGAAAACAGGAATCAGTAACTTCGTTTGATGGTTAAACATCCTTTGTAGGCTGCTCAGAAAACAGTTCCTCTGTTCTCCTTCAAGCTTTATATTCGCACTGCTCCAGTTAAAAAATGGAGGAAGGGAAAAACAACTGATTA
Source organism: Heterocephalus glaber (assembly GCF_000247695.1). The sequence continues at coordinate 8,121,546 of NW_004624741.1, read as the reverse complement.
ACTTTTTCCCATTTTGCCTTTCTTTATTTCTCAAATCAATACATATGCAACACACAAATATATTTACAGAAAGATATATATTTTAAAAATCTCAAAACTCTTGCAGAAAATATCAGTGAAGTCAATAGTGGATTCTCTTACTAGAATCTAAAACTTTAATGCTTTTCCTGTTAGAATACTCTGACATAATGCTCTTTTATTGTACCACATTAATTCATTGAGATGCATCCATTTTGATAAACATGAATCCCTCCATCCCTCCATTTATTCTCATTCCCATGAAGTCTCTACCTCTGCAACCTGCATTTTTTGATAGTTCCCATTAAAAAATTCTTCTGTCCACTTTCACTGGATGTGATACCCACCAGAGGTATGACTGTATAAACCGAATCTGCTTCTCTCTTCCCCCTTCATGCCCCTCCATTTTACTGTCATGCAGAAGCTTACTGACTGAAGTTTCTTTACTCTGTTAGAAAACTCTTTCCTGAAAGTGAAGATTGAAGTTACTTTTTCAATGTGAACCAAACTTGGGGTGTGTGTGTGTGTGTGTGTGTGTGTGTGTGTGTGTGTGTCTGTGTGTGTGTGTCTGTGTGTACACATATGATTAACTCCTATTACAATGTTAGAAGAAAAAAGCCAATTTTGTCTATAAGGACACAAAATACAATGCTCTTTCCTAATTCTTTAAAGACTATCTGCACTTATAAAAAGAAATGAGAGTGTCTGCAGCTTAAGAATGATTTATCTCCTTTAAAACTTGCATTGAAATTTGATTGTTATTGTGGTAAAGTTGGGAGGTGAGGCCTTTCCGGGGAGAACATATTGTTGGAATAGTTACTGCATTTAATGCCTTTCTCTGAGGATTAGTTACTGCAAGACTGGGTTGCTTTAAAGTGAGCCTGCTCCTCCTGTTTTCTCTCCTCTGCTTGTGCCCACTTGCCTTTCCACCTTTCTGTCATTGTCCATGACACATCACAACTCCCTAGACAGAAGCAGCTGCTTAATCTTCAATTTTCAGCCTTTGGAATTGTGAGCTAAATAAATAGCCTTTTTAAAAATAAATTATCTAGTCTCAGGAATTCTGATATAACAACAGGAAATAGACTAGCACAAAAATATAAACATTTAGTGATAAACTTGATTAGGAATCTCTTTTAATCCTCCTCACACCTTAATGTTGTACTCTACTTGTCAAGGTAGTACCAGATGCGATAACAAGAGAAAAACATGGATGATAGCTAATGGAAATTTATTTATGCTTCCAAACTAAGTCATCCAGATTGGTGGGTAGCTTTTCTCTAGAGTGTTCTAAGTATTCAAGAGCTTTCATCTTGTTCTTTGAATATCTTCAGCTCAATCCAATGAAAAAAAGAAAGAGCATTAGAAGATTTTTGAAGAACAGTCCTCCAAGTAATGAAGACCATATTCCATTGCCTTGAACTTGGTCATATGGCCACATTACAAATAAGCAATTCTATAGTATTCTAGCTGTGAGCTTAAGAAGATGCCAAAACAAGCCTAGAAACTGGCTATCCATACTCTGTCAAATGTAATTTATGTTCACAAAAGTTCCTTTAGCCATGATTGTAGAGTTGATAGAGTTGCCAGAAGTCCTAGCTTTTCTTTATCTGAAAATTTCCATTACCTTCATTCTTAAAGGATATTTTCACTGTGCATAGAATTTATAGTTGACAGGTCTCTTGTTTTAGTATTTGAAAATATGCCACTTCCTTCTGGCTTCCATAGTACCAAATGAGAAATACTCTTCTATTTGAATTTTGGTATTTACCTGTAAATAATGGACAGTCACTCTACATTCTTCATTGTCTCTAGTTTTTGATGATTTTGAGGTTTGATTATGATCTTCTTGTGGGTTTTCTTTGGGTGTAGCTTATTTGAGATTCACTCAACCTCTAGAATCTGTGTTTTCGTTTTATGCCAAACTTGGGGAGTTTTCAAACATCATTTCTTTAAATCCCTTCTATTTAGTTTCTCTCTGATGTTTGGTCTACAACTCTGATAATACAAATATTAGGTCCTTTGTTTTTTCTCACAAACCCTTGATGCTTGTTCATCGTTTTCCATACAATTGTCTCTCTCTCATTCTGTTTGATCAAATTTTGCTAATCTGTGCTCAATTCACTGATTTTGTGCTCTGTCATCCCCGACTCTATAATTGAGCCTGTCTAATAAGTTTTTAGTTCAATTATTTTCAATGATAAAACTTTCACTTGGACGTTTCTAAAATAATCTTTTACTTCTTTCCTAAGATTTTCCAATTTTTTCATTCATTTTAAGAGGATTGGCAATTGCTAGTTAAAATATTTTTACAGTGGCTCTTTAAAAGTCCTTGTCAGAGAATTTCAACATCTGCAACATCTCTCTTGCCTATTCTGTCTCATTCTAGTTGTGAATTTTCTGGTTCTTAGTAGGATGAGTGATTTTCTTCTGTATTCTGTATATTTTCAATATTATGTTAAGGGCAGCCCACTTGATACAAAGTAGCCTGAGACCTTCGTAGGTGATTTGGGCAAGGCTAAGGATTGAAATGTTGCATTTCAACCAGTTTCTCAAGTGATGCTGATACTATTGAATAGGGATTGCTCTTCCAGAACTAGTGAAGAATGAGTCCTGAAGTAGATTGAAAAAAAAAAAAAACACTAGATTTCTAACTTGGGGACTTTTATTCTCCTCTGGGTTTTACTAAAATAATAAACATCTCATTATTGTGGGATCTCTGAAGAGCCCAGACTAGTATACCCAGAGATATAAATAATATGTCTCATTGATTGTCTGCTATGCTCAGTGACACAAATTTAGATGCCTATTGCAATTTCAAAATTATTCCATGGGTTAAGTATTACTATTTCCACTTTTTCAGATGAAGTAACTGAGTTATGTAGAGGTTTGGTAACTTCCTGATAAGGCATTTACATTTGATTTGAATTCAAATCTGCTGATTTCAAAATCTTTTAATACTTACCACACAGAAGCTTAATTGGAATTCAAAATTCCTTGGTAACAATATGAGAGTTGTGTCATCCTTTTTTATCAATTTTTAATGCCTAAGTCATACACTTGTCGCCTCATCTCCCAAGCTCTGTGTTATGTGAGAGAGATGCATAGTCAGAGTATATGTGAGAACAACTTGATATAGAAGTTTGTCCCTTAATTTTTCTTTTCTTTTTGGTATTTTTATGATTGTAAACCTGAGTCATGAGACACACAAGGGACTTCTTCACTGTTGATGAAAGGGAAGAAAAAGAAAATGCTTACTCTATATTCTTCTGCAGTCATTTATAGGCCCATTATTTGGTGCTGTTTAGCTTTGCCAAATGATGAACAAGTAGATGGAAGGTGATTCCTTGTCCTTTCCTTTATGTGCCGTCTGAAACTATCATTGTAAAAGATACATTAATTGGTGACATTTTTGGTGACATTTACAGAGGTTTTTTAGAGAGGCACAATTAAAATATATAAAACAGTTAGCAGTGCAATGTGGGCCATATTTAACTGACAAATTGTTCAGAGAAATGAGTTTACAGGTGGACTGGAGTACTACGAAAGATACCATGCCAAAACCAGGACCAACAGGATAAGTAAGTAAAAGGAATGGAGGAGGGCCATTTTGTGTATTATTTTGGGCTAATGTTTCCTGAACTTTAGTAGGCATTAGAATCACCTAGAGGCCCTAGAGTGCTGAACTCCACTACCAGAATGTCTGATTCAGTAGGTTTGGGGAACAAACAGGATTTGGATTTCCTACAGGCTGCCAATGCTATTAGTCTAAGGATCACATTTAAAGAACCACAGGTCTATCTGGGCATATCACACTTAGAGCCTGAATCTGTTGGCTCCTTACACATTTCAGAGATCAACTTATAACACCTGCTGTTGGCTTTGAGATTCTTTGGATTTTTCTTTCACATTCTTGAATTTCACTGCTCTCTACCTGCAATAAATAAATCCTAATAATAAACTCTAGGTTGTGCCACTTCAAAGAATAATTTGGTGATGGAGCAGAAAACTGAGTGTCTGAATGAAACCAACATTGGATGTTCTGTTTGAAAACAGTTCAGTCTTTGATACTTTCTTACACAAATCCAACATCAAAGTGAACTCCCAAGTTATGCCAGATTTCTTTTTTCTAGTAAGAGATGAAACATTTGTCTGCTGTCATTCTCTTAATGTGATAATTAGGCAGGGTGTAATACCATTTTTTGGGTGTTTATAATCCTCAATCATATATTGTGATCATAACTATAGGCCACAGACTTAATAATTTAATTACAACCTTGATGGTAGACTGATAGAGAAAAACCTCAACTATCCGCAGGGTAGAAAAGACATCATTTGAACATATTTTAGACTCAATCTATGCCAAACATTTAGAAATGTATTGAAGTGCTGATACTCAATCTAGTGTCATGATTTGAACATACCCCATATTCTCGTCTTTTCAATTCATTTTCATATTTTTTCAAGGCCCAGATTGTTTCCTCAATCAGTTGACTTATTTATCCTCTTGTTGATACCCATTTATTTACTGAACACATTCTTTATACCAGACTTGATGCTAGATGGTGAAGATATGCAGATGAATGAAACCTAAGAGCAGTACCACGCATGAGGGAGATAGACTTGAAAAATATAGATGAAATAAAATATTAGAGGGGCTATCATAGAATTACAACACCCACAGTTTGGCTTCAAGAAAAACAGATGACCTCACCTGTTTTATATTAATTTCTAAAATGTCATGTGAGAGTCTTATCTTTTCTTAATGACAGATTTAATATACTCAGCTCTCTCAATAAGTGTCAAAACATTAATCGAGTCATATATTTAACATCACACTAGTCCTATGTAAAATCTACAAATTTAGAAAACTCCCTGTACTAGTGTTTTGCAAGAGAACAGATTTAATTCAGGACACAGAAATTTACAAAAGTAGCTGACAATATTTGCCCATAGAAGCAAGTGTAGAAGAGTGCAAGAGATCTGTTCGTACACTCCCGATCTGAAGAGTCCAGCCGAGGGCCTAGAGCCCAGAGCCCAAGTCAATGTCCTGCTTGAGTTCGCAGCAGGAAGTGGAGGAATCTGTGATGGAAGACTGGAGGGTCTGCGAAGGAACACCCAAGGGCTGGTGCTGGTGCTGGAGCTAGTGTTGGCGCTGGAGCTAGTGCTGGAGCTGGAGCTAGTGCTGGAGCTAGTGCTGGAGCTGGAGCTAGTGCTGGAGCTAGTGCTGGAGCTAGTGCTCGAGCTAGAGAGTCTGCGCCCGCAGGCCAGAAGGCCGGCCGTGGAAGCGTCTGTGCCAGAAGCCAGGAGAAGGTGCTGGAGACAAAGGCGAAGACCAGGAATCCTCCAAAGAGAGCAGCAGCCATCCCTGGCGAAGGTGAGGACCAAAACTCAGCTGAAGAAAAAGCAGCTGGAAGGAAAATCAGCAGAAAGGAAACTCCTCCAAGGGAAATCAGCATAAAATCCTCCCCTCTTGCTCTCCTTTTATACCATTTTGACAACACTCCTCCTAAGTGGATCTTCCAGGCCCGGAACCACGCTGACTTAATTCAGCTGGGTGGTCCCTACTCAAGGTGACAATTAATTAACCACCACTCAGAACACATAAGAAAAATCACATGAAGCAGAAAATAATGTCAACTTTCAGCAGTTTGAAAACTTCAAGTTTTAATCAAAATTAGATATGGGAGACAAAGAAACTTAGAGGATGACCAGACATTTTTCTTGTGGTCTTCCCTTCTTTCTACCAAAACAAAAACAAAAAACAAAAAAACCATTTAAAATATTTGCAGATGTCCTGGCTGATTAAGAATGGGATTTGCAAGTGTCCTGGCTGGATGGGATTAAGTGTTTATAAGACCTATAGACCGATAATGTTGGGCTGCATTCCTGGTATTAACTGCATTAACTGTACTAGTAATTGCATTAAAAACTTTAAAGTATGCAATTCTATCTTTTTCGACTAGTAATTCTGCAATCCCAAGAAATCTTATCATGCAAAAACATTTCGATAGTATGAAGATTTGTAGGCCTCTGTGGCCTCTAGGATATGTGGACAATATCACCAATAACATTGTCATGGAGACCAGGGACTGGAGCAGTCTCCTTGCTCTTGGCCTGGGTCACACTTAATTTTGTCATGGACTTGCATCTCAATAGTAATAGATCACAGACACATGCAATTATGAAACTGACTCCCAGCCTTCTCCTCTGTAGATGTCTGCGGTTCAATTCAGGAATTCAGTGATCCTTCATAGACTCTCACAACTCCATAGACTCTCACTTTCATGGGTTAAAACTGAAACTGAAATTTGGTAGACTCTCAGACTTGCATAGTGGACAACAGGAGCTGATATTTGATTAATTATTAGGCAAATTTGAAGTTTTTATTTTGATCTGACAGTTCCTCTTGCATTTCTCAAAGCTTTATTTGAAAAGAGAAAATAAATTCCCCAGAGAAAATACTAAATTCACAGGTAAGAAATCCTCAGAGAAATAGAAATCCATGTTCTCAAAAAGCCCTATACAGAGGTTTATGATCACATGAAGAAGTTCCTTAGGTATTCACTGGGCACCCCACATCTTAGAAGGAATAAATTTATAATTATTTTATGATATCTATTGGATTTATGGTACAGTGTTAGTAATTTTATTTTGTTCATATGCTTTGATAACAAGTTAGGTAATATGGGCAGTGAGATTAGTGTAGCATAAGAGCAATGTTGTTTGAAACTAAATGCCTTACTGCATTTCTACTAGAAATCAGCATGAAGATGAGAGGGAGCACTGGGGCACCAAAAAGGAAGAGCCACTAAAGGGTAGAGAAGAAAAAGAGCAATTCTAAAAAGTTGACAGAATCATTAAAAAATAGGCAAATAAACCCATTTCTCATAGTGGCAAATAATCACACACATGTCAAAAGCCCCATGGCTCATAAATTCACCACCTGCCCACTTTGTTTTGGGTTACATCCTCTGAGGCAAGACCAGAACCTAGCAAGCTCACTACCTTAGCCAGAGTATCACTGCTTCCTTTCACTTTTCTTAAATTCAAAGATCTGAACTTTCCCGTATATATAAGACACATGAAAAAGTAAAGCTGAATCTCAACTTTATTATTAATAATATTCTTGGCTTGCTCCAGCTTGCTCCACTAGCTTGCCACCAGGACAGGGTGAGGAGGACCTGTCCCCTGCCCCAGGCAGGCCCACCAGCGGACGGCTTGGCCTAAGAGAGCCGGGCAGGGCCAAGAGGTGCCGAGTGGTTGCAGGCTGACCAGGACTTGCTTGCTCTAGCTTGCTCCACCAGCTTGCCACCAGGACAGGGTGAGGGGGACCCCCACAGGTAGGTTCACCAGCCGATGGCTTGGCCATGCGGGTGCCTCCAACATCCCCCCACCCCCAGGCCTCTGGGCTTTTGGCTGTGCAGCTACTTGGTTCCATACTGCAGAGGCACAGGGGGACATAAAAGCCATTGTCCTGAGCAGCAGAAGTGAACAACAGAGAAAGTGCCTGTCTCAGGCTCCCTGATGAAAACAAGCCCATGGGAAACGTGAAGAGAATCTCTGAAAAAAGGCACACCAGACCACCGTGATTGGTAAGTTGGAGGGATCATCAGCTCCCATCGGAAACTGGACTTTCTTCAGGGGAAAGGCAGATGAAACCTTCAGTAGAAACTTGCAGAGTGCAACCCTGCAGGATGACAGGGAGCTCAACTTGGGACTTGCAACTAGAAATCTGCCTGAATCTCACAGGTCTGGGACTAGCTTATTGAGACTCATTGACTTATAACTGCACACTGCTGCCCACGTTGTCTATTGTGACAGCAGAGACATACCCTGAAGGAGACCCTTTATTTTTTAAAGGTAATAGATTAATAACTACCACAAACTGTCATTCTTTAAGAGGTATTTGATACTATGGTGTTGCTGATTGTATGACTTGGGGTAAGGTGTTGGGATTGATCTAAACAGTTTTCCTTCCTGCTATAATGAAAATGAGATAGCCTCAGAGTCATTAGAGACTCAAAACCTAAAGAGCAGCTATATCTGGAAGACACCTATGAGAAACAATCATTCCATAAGGGTTTCAAATACATCAAAAAAGATACTTACAATAAACAACTTCAAAATATCAACCCAGGAACTAAACCAAGGACAGTACGAAAAACAAAAATGAGAACACATTTAAGCAAGGCACAAACCCAGACTTGC
>NW_004624741.1:8090972-8108816 GCF_000247695.1 Heterocephalus glaber | reverse complement strand
GGGGTGTGGAGAGAAAGGAACCCTTCTTCATTGTTGGTGGGAGTGCAGACTGGTGCAACCACTATGGAAATCAGTGTGGAGATACCTCAAAGAACTAGGGCTGGAGGTCCCATTTGACCCAACTATTCCCTTGCTGGGTATTTTCCCAAAAGAATTAAAAGAATCATACCACAGAGATATATGTGTACCCATATTTATTGTGGCACAGTTTGTAATAGCAAATGCTTGGAAACATCCCAAGTGCCCATCAACTGGAAACTGGATAAAGAAAATGTGTTGTTTTTTTTTTATAAAATGGAGTACTATTCAGCCATAAAGAATGAGAAACAAGTCATTTATAGCTAAATGGATGCATATTGAGGCCATACTCTTAAGTGAAATAAATAAGACACATATGTGTAAATACCAAATATTTTCTCTAATGTGAGAAACTGAGAGTATAAATAAGGATTAAAAGGATTAATAACTAATAATTGATACTTTGAAATAGGAATAGGTGCAAAGGGGTAGGGCTGGCTGGAGAAGATGGGGAAAAGAAAGAATGGAAAGGAAAAATTATGAGAAAAGAAAAAAAAATGCAAATGAAGTATGTAAATATTGAAAGCTGCAGGGGTGAAGGGCACACAGGTAATGGGAAAAAATAAGAACCAATATACATCATGTACACATACAAGCACTCAATGATAAATGTAAATGTATTGTATACCTAGAATGTACCAATAAAACAATTTAAGCAAAAAAATAATATTCTTACATTATATTAGGAGGTTATAGTCTTGTGTGTACCTACTGTTTAATAATCCCTACTATATGTGAGAATATATATGTACATATTATACATATATACCTATATGTATGCAGGAATAATTACTAATATTTATAGATACATACTTGGTCCTAATAAAAAGATGATAATCTTTATTTTACATGTATCTTACAAGAACAATAAGTGACTGAATTAGACTAGAAATAATGTCTGATTTCAAATACTGTATCTTCTTTTTAGCTCTTCTCTGCTATGCTTCTCCCAAAAGTCTTTAAAAAATGTCTCAGTTTCACCACTGATCACTCCATTTCTTTATGGGTAATTTCATTCTCTTCAAAATTCTTTTTTTAAGAATCTCTATTTCAGAGATTATTAAAATTTCCTTATGTGATTCTGTTCTTTAGAATAAAAAAGCCATAGAATTAAAACCACAACCTTGTTGTTGTTTGAAAAATAATGGAAAGAAACTGGATGACATGGCTAATTACTCTTCAAGGGTATGATATGAACATCTAACACATGATAAAATAGAGGATGCAGCTCTACTTAGCTCATGCTTATTTTTGGATTTTTAAAACTTCAGAAGACTTAAGAGTCAAAATAAAGTTAAATGGGTAATACAAGCTTTTACAAAATTAAAGGAAAATCACCTGAAATATGGCACCAAATGTTAGTCAATTCTAGATTCTTGGGAGTGACCGTACATAGGCTGTACACACCAGCAAACTTGGATGGGAATGACAAGTCTTAGAGACCCTGACACAATTTCAATGCTTGGAGTGAAAACTTTGGCCTGAAATTTCCCTCATTTTGATTCTCCAATTGTAAACTGTTTCAAATAAAACCTTTTCCTTTTCTTCATAAAGGAGATATAGCATACTATTACTTCAATTATAATCTTTGGAGTTTTATAAAATAAAAATTCCCTTTATGGGGCTGGGGATTTAGCCCAGTGGTTCCATCGCCTGCCTTGCAAGCACAAGGACCTGAGTTCGATCCCCGGTACCAAAAAAAAAAAAAAAAAAATTCCCTTTATGTTTTTGTGTATGATTTGAACAAAAACTGAAGGGGAAACAAGTTCGTAATCTCAGATATCTATACATGATCTGATTTGACTTTACCCTTCTTTCTCTACTACATTTTTATTGATGATGCTAAAATAAAAACATTAAATACATGAGATGACCTCACAGGCAGAAAACATGGCTTGGAACTCTGGCTGAATCATTTAAATACCTTTTTAATCATGAGAGAAGCCAGTAACTTCTTATCCACCTCCTCTTGTGATGCTCTTTGTCAAGAATTCTCCACAGGATTTAGGATTTATAAAAGAAGGACCCCATCCTACTTCTCTAGTCTCATTTTGTGCTCTACCTGCATCTTTTGGACCACTTCAGCATCACCTGATATGCCATGTTCTCACTACCCTACCCTGGTGTGTTCCACCACATGTTCTATTATCTCTGTTCCTGGTCACGTGTAGTCAGTCTTCTGCATTCACCATCTGCTGCATGCTTTTGGATTTGTCATCTGACCCAGCACTCCCTAGCTCTTTGAGTAATTCCTTACTTCCTACTTCTTCCTGCTCTAGTAGAACACCAGGAATAACACTTTTATAATTTTTAACACTTGATCCAGCAGTCTCTTTTCTCTGTATTTATCCAAAATAATCAAAATCAGGATTCCAAAGAGACATCAGTGCTCCCATATCTGCTGCAGTCCCATTCATAATATCCAAGTTGTGGCTTCAGCCTAAATGCTCATCAGCATATGAATGATTAAAGAAAAAGTGGTAAATTATAAAATGGAAGACTGTTCAACCTAAACAAAGAAGGAAACTTTGCACTATGTTCTACATGGATGAACCTTGAGAATGTTATGCTAAGTGAAATATGCCCGTCAACAAAAAGAGGAACACTGCTTGATTTAATTTATTTGAGGGCTGTAAAATAGGTACATTTGTAGAAGCAGAGGATAGATTTGTGGTTGTCAGGGGCTGGAAGAAGGGAAAAATGGGAAGTTACTAATCAAAAAGCATAAAGTTTCTGTTAAGAAAATAAGCTTTAGAGATCTGCTGTACAAAGTTGGACCTGTAGTCAAGAATAATTTATTGCACACTTAAAGATTCATTGACGATAAATTTCTCATTATGTATTCTTACTGACACAATAAAGAAAAATAAAACCATTTGCTGTGAGTTTACCTCCCTCATAAGATAACCCATGTCCCTCAACCCTTACAAGGTTGCCAGCATGTAGTAAATCTTCCAGATATTTGCTGGATAAGTGGAGGCCCTGCAAATAACTTGTGCTTCTCCATGATGGTGTCTACTTGGTTTGTAAAATGGCCCTTCTGATATCTCATGAGTAGAATTTGAGCACTGCTTTGTTTTGTACGTATTGATTTTAATGGACTACAACTGGGAAATAATCATATACAATAGAGAAGAATCAACTTTCCCAATATTAAAAAAAAAGTGATCATGTTAAAAAAGAAAAATAGGAATTCACCTTGAATACATTTTATTTAAACTTCATAATTATCTTAGAGGATAAATAAATGAAGATAGCAGTGTTCTGCCCAGGTAGAGCGTAGGTTAGCACAAATGGTAAAAGGCTGCCTCCTTAACGCTGTGCCATAGTCAGGCATCATTCACCCTGGGCATCCAATTCTCACATGTATCTTAATGAGACCTGCTCTATCTTTACATCCATTCCTCAGTGGTAGCTTGGAGGAGACCCCTGGGGTATTATTAGTCAGCCAGTACAAGCTAGATTGATTTTCTAAGGCTGAGTCATGCTGAGATTTTGTTCAGGCTGCCAAGTTCAAGCATGGTTCCTCTTGCTAGAAGAGTTTCACTATTGTGTGCCCATTGAGTCATTTCCTCACTTTTCTATGGGCAGTACACCAAACAGGATCTTATCTCACCTTCTCCCAATGGATAGCAGCCACAGGATCATCTAAATGAAAGGTTACTGTGCCTTGAATGGCATTGCTAAAGTCCCTCACAGTGGGTCCTCCCCTTGCAAGAATTACCCTTACTGGGAACAATGTCCAAAGGGCCTGGTCTTTTTTATTTAATTGGTTCTTTTCTCTCCCTTGTATCTGTAACCTGCAAGAAAACCTAGACTCAGGCACATGTCCCTATAGTATGGAGAAAACTTTGCAATAATTGAAGGGCAGGCAACTGGTTGTGAAAGGTGAGTCCCATTCCAGCTACTTAGGTTTGACAACTTCTTGTTGATATCTTATCTAGAGTTAGAATGTGGTCAAAAGTTATAGCCTAACCTCTTTGAATATCCTGGTCTTTCAATGGTCAATTAGGTTATTTTAAATCTTGTCACCCAGAAAAATTCTGTTTCTAGAAGTTAATCAATCAATTTGAAATATGGCAACATAATGTTATTTTAAATTAAAGAAGCTCCCTTTGTTTTAAAAGTTGGTTCTAATGCAAAAAGTATTAACCAAATGCTAGTCAGTATTCAGAAAAAAAACTTTAAATTGGTATGAATATGTATTTGTTATTGAATATTTGTAAGAATAAATATAAAAGCTAGTTCACACTGAACTTGAGTATGAATTAATCTAAATTCAGAGCAGGCTAAAAAAGAGATAGAAAGAGGTTAATTTGTGTTTTAATTTATTTGGTTTTCCTTGCATTATTTTATTAAATGACTTTAAGTGAAATTTAAGAAATGGAAATCTGAAACTGAAATTATAAGTTTAACCTTCCTACCAGAGCTCTCTCCAAAAATTACAATCATGCATGTCAGTAACATAAAGTAGAGGTACAAAACCACCTTTTTGATGCATCAAATGTGGAACACAGTGATGTAGTATACTGAATGCTAAGCATGAGCTTATCATGCAGAGTGACATGTTTGTGTGGTAGCTTCATATGAAAATAACAGAGCAATACCTTGGTGAAAATAATTTCCAGTTCATTAATTTAGAGCACATAACATGCAATTATTTAGAATTCTAAATTCTAGGCCCAAATCATTTCAGTTATAATCCAGACTCTTGTTATCCTTAACAAACATTTTAATATCTAGACAGTATTAACTTGAGCCTCAGTTTGTCCCAAAGCTCCCTCCATGATTACTGTGATTTTCAGAATTTTAAGAACTTCTGAGGAGCATGCTTTCTCCACAGCATCTATCCAGGTGATGTGAACAAAGATCACATCTACTTTGGTACAAAGATGCTCTGATTTCATTGTATCCTGTACCTGTCACACAGTTCATGGAGGTCATTTTAATTTCTACTGACTGATTGCATGGATAGGAACAGCATCTGACAAATGTTAACAGGGCAAGGTAGTGTTGACAAGAATTGATGTCCAAGGACAGTCCTCTATTTATTTGCTCAGTGTCTCTCATTGGCTATAAATTGCTTCTATGAAATTAAGAGGTAAAGAAAATTTATTCACCTGGATCTCAATTGTACTGGGTTCTGTGAAAAATCAAGACTTCTTCTACACATAAGCGTGTATTTTGTGAGGGAAATTGATATTCTTTTAGGTACTAATTGGAAATGAGACTCAATTTTTAAAAAAGAAATAACAGGTCACAATATTCGTATCTCTGTGGGAAAATTAAAGGATCCAAATCTATCAGCTTTAAGTAGCAACTTAAACTACTGGTCTTTTAACTCGTTACTTTTAATAACAGAAATTTCTCCCCAGAACTAAAACCCCAGTATATAAAGATAATAGTAGAGGAGTAAACATTTTGGAAGTACATTTGGAACCCAATGTTTTGTGAATTTGACACCTGCCTTTAATCTTTATAGCTCTCCATATTCTTAGAAGTACAATACTCCATGAAACTCATTTGGAAACCAATAGGAATAAACTAAGAGAACTCAATAGAATAGTTTATGGTTTTATTTGACAAGAGTCACATAAAGAGAGTCATCATTCCACGCTCAATACATACTCTTTCACAACTCTGAATTACATCCAAATCTTAGATTTCATTATTTGAGCAACTGGGTTTCACTCCACTGCCACTTCTAGCTCTCAACCCCAGAGATTCCTTATTAATTTCTACATATCAAAACTCTGAGTTCTTGATTCAAGCAGAAGCTTCCAAACCTTGGTAGTGAGTTCTCCCAGTACTGGCTCTAATTATACATAATTCAAACCCTTGCAATGTAGTCTGGTTAAGACAACTCAGATCATGGTTTTAGGGAAGAGTGAATCAAAGTGTCTTTGAAATGTATGATTATCTTCAAACTCAAATGTGATGGAAGAAGTGATTCCATAGGGGAGGAGCACTATAGCAGATGTTACATAGGCAAAATGGCATAACCAACAAGAATAAACTGAACTAGAAATCTAGTGGGTTTTTTTCTATTCCTCTTTCTTCTGAAGCCCTGGAACACCTGCTGTCCACTCAGACTACTACAGCCATCAAATACCTTAGAGCTTTAGTGCCAAAGGAGAGTGATGAGTGTCTGTTAAACAGTGCTGCACTGCAAGCAGTCCACAGCCACAGAGCTGGATTAAGAACAGAACAAGAACTGTCTCTAGATGCATGAATCCCTCATGAGACTCTTTCTATTCTATCACCCCCTTGGATATGTTTCCATGAGGTCTGCATCTTTTATCACAAGCTCACTTCAGGTCAAATCTTCTAGAGCTGATGAACCATCAAATCCAGGGAATGATTCATCCTTTTCATGTTCTAATAATGACTTTCAACTTAAACTGAACAATTTTAATCTTATTCCTTTTCTACTTCATTGTTCTTTATCTTTCTTTCTTTCTTTCTTTCTTTCTTTCTTTCTTTCTTTCTTTCTTTCTTGTTCCCTTTGGGGTGGACTAGGGTCTGTACACACATTTTGAGAACACTTGAGGTACTCATATATGGGTAGCAGAGTACTACATCAAAGATTCTGCTCCATCTTCTATATCTATGTTCAATTCACATCTTTCCAATGTGTTTTAGAACCTAGAGACCTTTGTTTTATTCATTGTTAATGCTTTTCCACTGTTTCGTTCTTTCAGTGAGTAGGCTTACCAGGGCCCACAAGAGTCTACTGTAGATGGTCTTCCCAATCTGAACATGAACTTGACACCATATGATGGGTGTCTTTGAAATGGAAATCAAAAACTGTTGTAGATCAGATGGTTTGCAGTAATTTGAGAGCCAGTTGTTAACCTTTTTGTTTACCAGCATACTCTTCTTTCTGGTCCATTAAAAAAAAAGCCAAGCTTCCTTGTTGAAACTAAATCTGCTCCTTTGCAAAGAAATTCTCTTTTGTTGAGGATTTAGGATAAGGATGCTATCTTACAGTTCCTCCAACAATTTCAATATTTTACAGCTGGCTGGATGTCTCAGTCTGGTCATTCTCTTGTTCTCTAAATTGGAGAAAGAAAGATATACTTGGGCTTCTTCCTCCATCAGGCACATATCTGTTAATAGCTCAAGGTAAAGAGCTGCCAGAGACTTTGCCTGCCTTTGCCACCTGCGCTGCCCTTTTTAAACAGAATAATGACAACCTGATGGACCCTCCATCTGGGGTTAACCCACCAGACAAGCACAGCCACTGAAACAATCCTGGGTGAAACCAACAGAGGATTCACCCCAAAGCCCACATTATCTTGATAAGCACCAAGTTTTGGAGTGGTTTGTTACTTATCATTGGTTAACTGATACAAGATCTTTCTAACCTATGCATTTATAACTGAATTTCAAACAACTTCATGGCTGTGTACTTTGACTAGTAATCTCACCTTTTTAAAGAGCTCATCTTTGGAAAGATTCAGTCACAGGAGAAAAGGAAATATGAGAAATCTAGGATAGAGACTTCAACAAATAATTGAGAGAGCTCCAATGTAGAAGGTCAGTTGGGTAAACAGGAAAGCTTCAAAAATAAGCACACACAACTGCAGCTGGCCACCAATCCTCTGAACAAAATTCTTAAGCACGTCCTGAAGGCAAAAACAGTTACCAGAGATCAAACTGGAAGGAGTGCCTTTCCTAGCCCTTTTATTCTTTTGAGTCACTGTAGTTAATGAAAGATTTCTGTCTGTATATCTGGAGCCCCTCTTGAGAGTGTTAGAATGTCCAGGGGCTGCTGATGTCTTGAAAGAATTATTTCATACTATCCTACCAAGCTAAGCCTTTAAAGAGAGTAGACCTGGGAACATGTGAATCAATTTGAGGAGGCAGAAAACGTCTCCTGAGAACATTGAAAAGGATAACAATAACAAGTATCTCTTGGGCACTCGATGCTTATATGTTACTTTATGGACTGAATAGTAAGATTTGCACACTTGCCAGATCATTCCAGAAGGAGTCACTTTATAGTAAAGATCCACTTAGAATCCATAAGCCTTTGAGTCTCCACTGGAGTAGGGACACCTCAAGATTTAGCATTAATCTTTCTTAATCATAAATTTGCAGAGAACTACTTATTCTGACAGCATGCCCTAATTGAAGGTATTGGAACTGAATTTAAAAATATAAAAGACCAACAATTCCCTCGAGGCACTTAACAAATCCTAAATGGTAGAAAAGCAACCAAGTTAGAATTTATAATTCTCCTCATATGTTACTTTCTGGGGGATTATATACATTTTTAAAATTTATTGAAATGGCAGAATTGTGTTTTCCTTCTTCACTTAGCCTGTTTTCTCTTTGCACTTCTCTTAGTAGAGCCTATAAAATGGGCCTGAGCAGATTCCATTTTAATTGTGGTCAGTTTTAATTCTGGTTTCTCATGCACAAAGGTGGTGTGTGTAGGTTCCCAATCCCGGGAGGAAACTGCCACAAAACCATTTGGGGCATTGCTTAATTTTTTAAAAATGCAGTTTGCAATTTACAAAACAAAATTGAGACTATAATTTAACTCATGAGAACAAATTTCTTCACTACGTAATGCTTTGTCCTCAAAGACTATTTGTCCATATCTTCCAAAATTTTTTGCAGAAGAAAGATGATGAAATATTTTAGAAATATTTTCCTTTATCCCAACCAAATTTGGAGTGTGGCCTCTCTAAACGTTTGTGGTAAAGAGAGAGAAAAGGCAAGCTTCTCAGTTTTCAAATATCAGTATAGATATCTTACCTCTAGAGCTACAAACCAACCAACACATAGATCACACATTCAGAGATCAAATCCCCTTCCTGCTGGCCAGAACTCCATTGAGTGCAAGCTGAACTCAAAGTTTTGAGTTCCTATCTGAATTAATCAGAACTTTCAGTTTTGAGAAACAGAAATTAATTCAATATGGCCTTTAAAATGGTAAAAAGGGAAATTGGCTTGGGTAATGGAAAAGCCTTTCAGTAAATCAGAGTGTCAAGTATGGATTCAGGCAAATGCTCCTCATATCTTTTGAAACAAGTGTCAGTTATCCTCACCAAAGAACTGTACTTATGTAGAGAAATAGATAAGAATAGTGCTAGCTGTTATTTCATACACAAATTTCAAAAGAAATAAAGTACTTCTCATTTCAGGGGCTCAGGAAAAGACCTGGGTCTCTCCTTGATCTGGCTTTGGTCAGGTTCGAAACTGCCCTTACTGAGGACAGGGCATGGAATGTTCTGATCTACCAGGCTGTGATTTTTGTCTTGGTGTGAGTTCCTCCAGAAGCAGGTCTTGAGCAATGGATTCCAGTGAAAACCATTTGTTGAAAATTGCAAAGAACATAGGTAGGTGACAGGTAAGCCAGCCAATTCAGGGTACTTTTAGATCAGGTACTAATGAGAGACTGGAGCTTAATCTTGCAGGAATATTCTCAGGCAAAACAAATAACTAAGAATGAATCTTGTCAAGACATGACAGATTTGGGGTATTTGTACTGCCACATTCACCTGTTATAAGGTAAGGACTACCTCCAGGAAAATTTTCCCTCCAGGTACTTTCTACCCGCCTTGTACCTGAATAAAGAAGTTTTCATAAACATGAAGGTAGTCCTCCAACAACCACTGGAAGAGAATGGTGGGTATGGAAATTGAAAGGGCAACTGAAGGGACATGGACAGAGAATCAATAGAGACTTCTAAGGTCTTGTCCCTCTCCTTGGTGAAGAGATGCAGAAATTGGTTCGGTAGCCACCATCAAACCATATATAATGAGAATGAAAGAGGAATGTTGCTCACAAAAGAAACCCAAAATTCTGTCCCCAAGAAAAGAGTGGAAGTTTCTTTTACAGGCAAAACCAAAAGAAGTTGCTTGATTAACTGAATCTTAAAGTTTGCTTTCTCAATAAGGTAAGGCAAGAATCCCCACAGTGAAGAGGAGATTAAAAAATGAAAACTGAGCTTGATCTTCATAAAGATATGGATCATTATTCTTCATCCTTGAGCTAAGATGTTTGAAGTGTATTCAGTGCTTTCAAGAGCAAGAAGATGGAAACTGGTGCACTTGGACACCTCTATCCTACTGATTATTTGGGCTTAGGAAAATACATTTCTGCAACAACTGAGGGCTGAGAAACATTATTCATGACAGAACTAAGTAATTTATGATTTCTAGGATAAAATAATTAAAAGAGAGATATGGAAAAGGCATAAAGACTATAATTATCTATGGAAGAAATCCTGTTGGCCAAAGAGAAAGTAGCTATCAGATGATTTTGATCCCTTTGTTTTGTTTTTGCTGTCATCATTGTTACTTGGTGATGAGCATATTTGATGTTAGGCAGTTTATTATTTTTAAAAGATGCATGTTGCCAATGGCTCTTCCAAATGAGGATTATTGTCCAAGGAGCACTGCACATGCAGAAGTGAGATATTTGCAAGCAAGCAGTCATTAATGAAGTCTGGGGTGATTTCTACTGTGGTGAGCAGAATATTGCCAAACCTGGATTTCTGGCTGCCTAATAAATCTTTCCTTTGTGTATACCATGAATGTTGGCTTATGGTCTTCTTATATCAGATTGGCTCAAAAGGGGCTCACTAAAATTGACCCCAACATTTCCACATCATATTCTCAAATAAGTCGGAGTAGGACTTTTTCAACATTATTAGTAAGAGAATTTTTAGCAATGTACAAGATATATATTTCATTGCTGTGTTTGTCTTTTTTTCCAAATCAACACCAATACATTTATTTAAAGGAAATGAGGTCCAGTGATACCAGGAGCTTTTAAGCTGGGGAGGACCAAAGACACTGATCTGCCCCCTTTCTGTGTATTCACACAAATGCACAGGTGACCATGTCCTGCACATAAGGTGTCAGCATTAGACAGACAAGAGTGAGATGAGGGGACCTGTGTAACCAGGTTTATTTATTTTTTGCTTTTACTTTTGTGAAGTGGAGAAGTTTCATGATTCTGGATTCCTGGAATTTGTTGGAAACGCAAAGAACATATTCTCTTAGTATTAAAATCGCAACTAAATTTTACATTTCAGTCTCTTTCAACTCAATTTTTTACTCAAAATCTCAGTTACGGTCTACATAATCACCTCCATCTTTTGATACTTATCTCTGATTAGTTAATTTTTCTTAAAAATAAAATTTATATTATTTATTCCCTTATAATAAGAAGGGACACACTATGCACTTTCATCCTACAGTCCACAAAAGCTCCAAGATCAGAATAAAGCAGTAGAATGAAGTCAAGAGCCCATGCACCATTCATTGGAAAATTTTTATCTAAAAAAATCACAATTTCCTTGGTGATAACAACCTGGAGTGTTTGGTGTAGGAAAAGATGCATCACAAATGGTCATCTACTTATGCTGCTGATGTCAGACATGATGAAAAGAATGAAGAAACAACGAAGAAGCGACAGTGGTGATGCTAATGAATTGAATATTTAGACTCCTCCTCCAAAAGCAATTTTCTTCAATGAAAACCTCAAGACCTTTAACAGAGACTTCTGTTTTGCTGCTCAAAACCATCTTCAAAGCCCAAACACTTGCCGCCTTCTTGTGGTGATTCACTTTTGACAGTGACAAACCACTGCATCCATATTTGACATTTTTAATTCTTGTGGCCTCAAGATAGTCAGAATGGGTTAAAGATCCCAAAGAATCAGAAACCTGAAGATGTGCATCTACTTAGCAGACAGAATCCTTAAATTATAAGGTCTCTCTTTCAACTGAAGGCTAATTTCCCTCTTAAGTAGTGATTTCTTGGATATGTGAAATGGACCAGAACTTGGTGGTGGATACCCCAGGGGAGGCCAACAGCAAAATGTCTGAATCCGAAGAGGTGCCTCACAGTGGCCAGTTCTAGGAAAAGAAAAAAAGAAAAAAAGAAAAAACAAAACCCTCTCCCCTTAAGCCATTCCAAACTTGGCTGGGAGAGAATATGGAAAAGGGAAATGAAAATGTTTGGGTGTTTTTCTTCTTTTTTATGTGTTCTGTCTTGTCGGTGTCTTTACTGCCAGAAGATATTGGAGAGCCAACAATGTGCAATGTGGAACTTTAAAAATAAATCCTGTCTTGCAGCAACCCAAGCTGCTTGCCATGAAAATGAGAGTTTTCCAGTGTAGAAGCACTGAACAAATCTCAAATCAAGACTCCCTGAGGTCCATGTTAAACATTAGAGTGATGAGAAAAATAGTAAAGGGACGAGAGTCTACTATAATGGCAGAAGAGTGGGCAGGCAGAATGAGAAGAAAACATGTGCATGACAGACTGAAGATTGAACAGTGTTTTAATTTCCATCATAGCAAGAACAGACATTGTGGAGAAAAAAGCACATCTTTGAGATCTATAAACAAAGCGACTTGTTTTTGTGGAAAAACCAATAGTGCAAGGTCCATGGAATCTGGGTTTTAGTGGGTAATTTTCCTTACAGTACTTCTTGCTCTATAATCATGAGTCTCCAAGCTTTACTCAATCCATGATGCACCTTCTCTCTTTTGCAATATTTATCTTCCTCTTCTGTTGAGACGCTGAGATGATTTATAGGGTTAGACCACTGAGCACGTTGTTCTTTTTTAACTCATCTAATGGAACAAAAATTACCCATCCTTTTATTCCCAACATATTCTCTCAACATGAGAAGCCGAAAAGAAATAAATGTATGTACCAGGAACAACTTCTCAAAAGCCATGGGTTGATGGCCTTTAATCTGGCATCTGGAGACTGAGCAGTATAAGATCAGGATGCTGGCATGCATGGGATCTGTTGAGATCTAGATTTCATTCCCATTACAGCTTACCTACTTCTTGTGTTTTCACATAGTGGACCAGAAAAGGTACCTCTCTGGGCCTTTTTTTTCCCTTTAGATAACAGCTTTAATTTCATTATGTGGCCTCCACCTTCATGAGCTAATCATCTACCAAAGGCTTCACATTCTATACAATCGTAGTGGTCATAATGTTTCAATAAAAGAATTCCTTTTGAGAGGGAGTATAAATATTTAGCAATAGCAATGGTGATGGACAGTGAGAATGAGGAAGACATGAAATAGTATTAGAAATCTGTAAGTGTTATAGCTTAATAGAATGATCAACTCTTTTTAAAAACAACCTGGGATACAAATTTGTTGGGAAAGTAAAATACTGGAAAGTCTTTTAGATAGTCAAATCACTGAAGTCACATGTAATAAAAGGTAGGTGAAGTGTGTGGCAGTGCATTGAGACTTTTCTGCCCACCTGAATACTCTCCATCCTCTATTGCAGCAGGGCTAGAGCAGCTTCAGGGGCAATAGCATGTGATCCTCATCAGCTTGTTGGTGTCACGGTGTTGATGCAGTCCTTTTTCCTAAAATACCATGGTTGTACACATTGGTGATCCCCTAACCTAAGAGAACACTGTCAAGGCTGACAATTGTGTCAACACCACCATTGCTCCTCCAACTTGAGTGAGAGTACCTTTATAGCTTTGGAAATAGCCATGGAAAGATTTAAAGTCAAACACATCCCATACCTCCTGAGACGGAACAACAGAAGGGGAGAACAACACACAGAATCTCTAGGCCTAGAAAGGAAGAGACTGAGGAGGAATATTTTTGAGAAAATAAGGATACACATGTACTGGGGAAGACAAAGCAAAACACAAATGCCTGGTACCCAACATGTGCTCAGGAAAGTTGTGAGGCTGCTAGGCGTCCATCGCTGCCAGATATGCAGGCACTGAGCAAATGATAACTAGAGGCTAAGGCAGACTCATGGGCACCTTCTCAGGAAATTCCTGTCAGATCACTGGCTGATGACTGCAATAACACAGCAAAGATTTTCATGACCACACATGGCAAGGAATATGGTGTCTGTAGAAATATTTTGGAAAAGTAATTGAATTAATGAATGAGTATAGCCATGTTTATCAATAACAGCCAACTTTGGGGAAAGTTGATCTCCTAAGTTACAACATTGTAATAAGGAACCACTTCAAACTCCCTGGAACAGCTATACTGAAACACACACAAAAACAAAAATTTAAAAGGTGAGGATATGGAGAAATAAGAAACCTCGTACAGGCTGATGAGATTGTAAAATGCTATACCCACTTGAGAAAACAGGAAATTCCTGTTAAGTTAAACATAGAATTACCATGTTAACCAGCAGCTCTACCCAAAATTAACTAAAAACTAGTGGTTAAATAAATATATGTACCTTCATGTTCATAGGAGCATTATATACAACAGTCAAAAGGCAGAAATAGGCCAAATGATCAAATGGTCATCAATGGATGAATGTATAACAAAATCTGGCATTCAATAATAATTAATTAGTTATTCAATAATATAATTCACTGTTGTTCAGCTATACAAGGAATGAAGTATCTATATATACAGCAATACAGATATACGTTGAAACTATGCTAAGTAAAGGAAAGCATACATAAAATGTCACACACTGTATGATTTAATGTATATGGAATATCTAGAATAAGTTAAACCATATAGATAAAAAAAATTGGTGGTTGCCAATGGCATGAGGAAATTGCTTATTGGATATGTGGTTTTCTTTTTGGATAATGTTTGAGTTATCCAATACCGCTAATATACTGATATCCATTTAATTGCTCCCTTTACAAAGGTTGACCTTATGGGATGTGAATTTCACCTCCATAAAGAGAAGTCCAAGAAAGAGCTTGACTTGAGGGACAAGAGAAATAGATGGTTGTGGGGTAGTGAGTGCTTGCTTCCTTCCTAATCACTGATCTTACTTATGAATTGAAAGTTGTAAAACAGTTTTTTACAAGAGTGAAAAGGGAAGAAGAAATATACAACAAAGGCAATTACAAGCGTAGATATAGAATGACAGCTGGAAGTAGAGGTTGTTCCCATCTGATGGTAATTATTCATAGGAACAATATCTATGAAGTAATGGTTTCGCCAAGTATAGAAAGGAGATGTGTTTATGAAAGCTTGAAATGGATCCAGAAGAGGAGGGAGAGAGAGTTGCATGAGGAATTACATAAGGATTGATGCCCAAATGAATTTTAAGATCATATATTTAGAGTTTCAAGTGTATATCTTTGTGTGTATGAGCACTGTATTTGTTTTCAAGAAGCAGTCAGCTACATGATTGTGGATATAGAGAAATATCTGAAATGGTCTAGTTTTACAGTTTTGCCATTTGAGTGTTTTGGACATCAGTGAGGCAGGCCAATGAAAATAGAATGATAGAGTATGATCATTCACAATAAGATATTTTAAGTCAACAGTTCAGAAATATACCAGCCCTTGCTAATGGAAGACTCACCTATGAGAAACTATAGGGCTAAGGAAGGCTTGGGGTAAGCTCATGAAATAAGGCCATGGATGGACATCAGATGCTTGGAAGAATCATACACATATATGTTGACAGTTCCAAGGATGATACAACACTTGGAGTGGAGAAGACAATTTACTCACTCTTCAATGAAAGTAGGAAAGGGACAACATGAAAGGTGTGGTAAGGACTGAGCTGGATGACATGAGGAATTATCCTGGTCTGGATATGGTATTGGCAAGGGTGGATGATCAACCTACTCCTATCCCCTTAGGTAGGTGGAGAAGTTATTTAACTAGAATGAGTGAGGCATAACAGAAACCATCTAACCATCAGATAAGGCTTCTGAAGAAATTTTGCATCAATCTGAAAAAAAGATAGTTGACCTGGAAACAGGAAATAAAAAGGTCAGAGCATGTCCTAAGTGTGGCCTGAGAAGTCAACAGCTGTGAGGGAAGCAGCTGAACTGAGAAAGTGAGAGGTGAATATGTCTCCAAAGATTCACCTAGGTCTGCACTGAAGTCTCTAACCCCATTAACAGCCAGTTGCTCTTATTCTATCATTTTCAAGGAATCCTGTTTAGAATAATCCATTTTCCAGAGACACTGGTACCAGAAATTAGAAACACCTTAACTAGCAGGGGATATTGTGGATCTCAGGATGGATACAATAGAAATGTGTATTCTTTATTATAATAAAATAAACATGTATTCTGATTTGTCCTTTGGTATCTGTTCAACCTAGATAATGTGTGTGTGTCCATCCATGTGTCCACATCTATATGTGTATATATGTGTATATAATCAAATATCTTATGCAAGGTGTCATTTAGAAAATCACTGGATATTTTGTATACGTATAATGTTATAAAATACAGTATTGATATTTGGATATTTAGATATTTGGAAATCAAGGTCAATTATGTAAAATATTGTTCATGCCTAATTTTTTCTTGCAATGTACTCAAAAGCCTCTTTATTCTTAGTTCTGCCTAAGACTCAAAGCTTGGACTCGGAATACCACGTGCATATTGACTCAGCTCAATGGCAGCATGTGTGCTTTGATGTAGTCAGGCACTAAGTTAATAATATGCACTTTGAAAGGCCTGTAATTATGTAGTTTCATTGAACACAATAACAGAGCTGATTTAACAGTCTACTGGGAAAATGTGCATGAATACAATTTTAACTGTCTAATATTTACTTAAAATGCAATAGTCACTTGAGAGGTTTTAGGTAGGGGTTAATAGGAGAAGTGTGGAAATGATTTTACTAATAAGTTAAATTGTTTACTAATGAACTAGAGAAAATGTAGAAAATAACTAGGTTACTATTCCACCATGTTGTTAGATTTAAAAGCTTCAATTCTTTAGATATCATATGTCAATATTCAAATACTTGTCACTCTGAAATCTAACTGACCTGTGATTGTTCGTCTCTATTCATAAATTTCTACTAGAAAAATATTCTGAACAACTAGAAGCCAAGTGGTGTGGGCTTGACAGGTTTGGACCAAAACTATGATTGAGAAGATACCTTTGGCTGCCTATGCATGAAAATGAAACAGCACACAGTGACTATCTTGACATTTGGAACAGGAAATAATAACAAATTACAGAACCAAGCAGTAATGTACCCAGGATATTTGACTACTCAGTGTTAGTCGTTATTTTTTATTAGCTATAGAAGCTGTTTAACATATCAGATTTTGTTATCCTTGACTCAAAATTCCAGTTTCCAATAATATAAAACTCTAAAAATGACCTTGGTGATAGTACTATTTAGAAATACAATTTTTCCTAGTAAATATTTTTGTTTAACAATATATTTTATCTACATGAAATTAGTTTAAGTAAAATTTGAGTTGCATATAGCTTTTTTATCCTTTACTTTTTATTCCCGTTTCCAGTTATGTATCAGTCTAGTATTTTTCTTGTTTGTAGTTTTTTTTAGAAATGTGCTTTTTTCTTGCAATCTTCAAACAAGAAATTCCATAATAAACGTACCTAAAGTTAGGCTTTCATTTTTTTAATTCATTAAGTTTATTGGTACATTTAAGATATACAGTATGATGACATTCATCATTGAGAATTTGTACCTTTACATGATATATCTTGGTTCTTATTTTTTTCCACATTGCCCTGCCCTCTCTTCAGCTGTTAAGGTTCCGTGTTGCTGCTACTGTCTGTCTGCCATGAACTGTTGCCCCTCTGCCACCCTGCCTTGGAGCCAGCTGATTATGGACTGAACCTCTACAAACTGCAAGCTAAATAAACCCTTTGTTCTTTAACTTTGGGTGTGGAGTATTTTGTCTCAGCAATGAGAGAAAAGTAACACATTAAAGTATATTATTTCACATTTGTAAAGGCAACTAGAGAAAATGAAGAACAGAAAGTATAGAGGCTGCATTGCTTAGGGTTTTCTAGAAGAAGAGGATGAATAGAAATATATA
>NW_004624741.1:8039998-8081044 GCF_000247695.1 Heterocephalus glaber | reverse complement strand
GAAAGAAAGAAAGAAAGAAAGAAAGAAAGAAAGAAAGAAAGAAAGAAAGAAAAGGAGAGAGAAAATAGTTAAGAAAATTGTTATAACCAAGAATCTATGCATCGTACAATAGACCCAGCTCTCAGAGAGTTTGACAGTTTGCTTCTCACTCTGAGTTCAGGACCTTCCAATGCGTAGCTTAAAACTAGTCATGGTAGTTTGAAAACACCATATAGTAATTGGCAAACTCTATAATTGGGGCCCAGTTCTGCTTAAGAGCTGGTTGTTAAACGTTCATCACACACCAATGCACATAGCTCATCGACGCAAGAGCTGCGATGGGAAGCTAATGTTTCTATGGTTCATCCTGGGCTTTTGTACAACGTCTTAGCTCCTCAAATACATTTTTTATATGAAATAGAGCTGGGTGTTTTATTTTTTAATAAAATAAATCCTCTTCATTGAGTGGTATTAAAATAACTGTTCTGATGAAGAAAAAAGATTCCCCCAGCCTAACGAGTATACAATAAACCTACAAATGTATAAACTTTACAGTTATGTCTATTTTGAAAATAATAATCTTTATTTAATTGGAGAAACTCAGGCTATAAACTATTTAAAAAGTGAAGAACAGAATCCAACACAAAGCAATTTAGAAAGAAAAAGAAAGTAAAGGGCATATTTTTCACTAGAAAAGCAGATGGCAGTGGAAAAATGCGTTCAGTTTAGAATGACAGTGTGAGAGGCTCTATTGTGCAATGAATAACAGAACAAAACAAAAATATTATAAAGATATTATGAAACCTTTAAGGATTTGTCATGTCAAAGTAAGACATAAGCCAACACCCTAGCCTCCTTACACCTACTACATGAGTAGGCCTGAAGCTGTCTGGAATTAGTTAACTTTGTTGGTATGATTTCTAGTGAGCCATGAAAGATGTTTGAAATGAATTATTCACCCCTAGCAGCTGTCCCTTTCTTTCATTAATAAATAGGAAAATATTGGGATAGATCTGCAGATGTGTGAAGGATTTGGAAATACTGTAGTCTGGTGTTTCTCTCTTTATTTGATTGTCTTCATATGAGTAAAGAAGAGCTCAACTTCCAAAATTTGGAGAACAGAATAAAAATATCTCTGTCTTTCATGAATTTTTATAAGATCTGTTTCAGTATAAAAATACTCCTGTAGATAATAGATTCAAAATTTATGACATTTACGTACTAATGGATAAATATGAATTAATAATAAAAACTCAAAAGATCATGTCAGTAACCAAATGTTACATCTTCAGTCCTTTTTTGAAAACTGTTGCGAGTCCTTATGTTTCCATCTCTTATGTCTTGTGAACTCATAATCCCAGAGATTTTAATTCAAACACTAGGATAACTCTGGGCAGCTGGAAATGCGAAGAAAAGACCCCAAATGAATTGCTGGTAGGTATAACTCAAAATGATTTATGATCTTGAAATGTGTAGTGAACCAAGTGTTGAATTCTGTGTGTGTGCGCATACATACATGGGCACCTAAAATGTCTTTGCCAAAGGGCACTGAGAAAATGTACCAAATGGCAAAAAAATATGTCTACAGTAAAGTTTTTAGGCCAACTCTCTGGGAAAATAACCAGGAAGGAAGATTTGGATTGACTACAACAGATTTTTTCCCCCTTCAAGTAAAAAGCTGAGAACATGAGGCATGAGATCAAAGAGTAAACACGGAGAAACTCAACCTCTCTCCCAACTTCTTGGCATCTTCCTCATGCTATCTCACTAGGCACAGGCTCATGTAGCCAACAGTATCAAGCCCACAGCCAACTGCTGGATCTACAGTGCGTGGAGCTAAGGGAGGCTGAAATCTAGCTAGTGATTATTATCAATGGGCTCCTAAGGGAAACAACAGCTACTGTGCCAAATATAAATGCTCCCATCAAAACATTCACTTACAATGCTTTTTTTCTTTTTCCTGATACCAAAAGAATTCCCCAATAAGGATTTAAATACTGGTCTAGATCTTGAAGGAGTGGGCACAAAGGTTGGTCAGCTTGCAACGTGGCCGGGAGACGCCTGCAGAGGAAACCAGAAATGTGGCTGAGACTACTTAGGTGACTTCAAGAAAGAGCAGAAAGTCTTTCAAGAACCAAGATGACCTCTACTTTACACTCTTTGGAGCAGATGTGGGACTCATACCTGCTTGTCAAGCATCATGAAAGATCCAAAGTATTCAGAAATCAACTCACTGTCTCCTGAATTCCCAAATAAGATATTCTGCTTTTCCAAACAGTGAAACCCTGCTAAATTTGTGTTTAGAGAGGCCTAACAGGAAGGTAGTTGACAGCTCATCCCTCCAAACCCTAGCCTCACCAACTGTCCCAGGGTATATTTCCTAGTACTGTTCATTCACTTACCTGAAAGCCATTAAATGTGACTCAAATGTAACATAGTTTAAGACCAAAAGAAAATATTCTAAAAGGGACCTCCTTCCTCTTCTTCTACCACAAACTAAGTGATGCAGAAATATGAAACTATAAAAAGGAGTTCCAATTTTGAGGAAAATCACATTATCTGAAGCAAGGAAACACAGGTTAGCACCACCAGGTGGAGCTGGTTAGAAAAGGAATAGAAGAGAGTTTGCTTCCTCAAAGGATCTTGAATAATGAGTTGTAAGGGGTCAAGGGAGGAGAGGAAGTAGGCAGAGAATTGGAAGGGATTTATTCAGGGGGACTTTTCCTTAGTCCTATGAGAGAAAATCATTTTGCTTCCTGGGACTTTTGGGAGTGAAGCCTCAGCAATCCAAACAAATTGAGCATAATATTTGACCAGGGAGAGGCAGGGGTTAAGAGAAAATCTCAGACACTGAAATCAGACAAGGAAGAACAGAGTAGGTAAGTATTGGATTGTGTCATGATGAAGCCTGATATTGCCTGCCTTCACCCTCTTTCTTCCTTTGGGTGTATTTCTGAGGAAACTCCTTAAAAGTCAGTGAGTAAAATGCTATATAGAGGTAAACTGAGAGAAGGGGGAAGTGAGGCCCAGGCAGAAAGTGGGAGTTCAGAACTATAGAGAAAACTAAATGACTTGGCCCAGAATAATATTTTATTCCTTTTCTCTCCTTTTTTGTGTCTTATCTTCTGTTTGTTTGTTTGCTTGTGACAGAGTTTCATTATGTTGCCAAGCTGGCCTCACACTCCTGGGCTCAAGCCACTCTCCTCCCTCAGCCTCCTGAATAGCTAGAATTATAGACATGTGCCACTAAGATCAGGTAATATTTCTCTTCTAATTACAGTAGTAACACATACACTCTGCAAAACACAGAAGTTGTGGGAAAACACAAAGAAAAAAATAAAAATTCCCCTTTTTACCACTAATCAGAGATAATTACTTTTCCTCAGACATTTCAGTGTTTTTTTTTCCTGTTCATTCTGCATCTTGAACTCCTGTGTTTTAAAGGTTGTCTTATTACGGGTCTTTGTACTAAGAAAATTCAGCATCCTATCCTTACATATTGTTCCAGAATGTAAGTATTCATGATATACATTATTTCTTCAAATTAATTTAACTAATTTGCTGAAATATTCTCCTACAGTGATATTTAATTCTGCTTTGCTCTTATAAGTCTCTACACCTTTAAGCATTATTTTATTGGGATGAATTTAAAAGAGTAGAAGACCTTTGAAACATTTGATGTTCAAGGCCAAATCGTCTTTAATGGTAACGTGAGCATTTCCCTCTAACTGTTCTCATCAATATCCAAGGTTATTATTAGCCTTAAAACTCTCAGCAAATTTGTTGAGTAGAAATGTAAAGAAAATTGATTATCCCTTTAATTTTCAACAAAATTATTTTAATTAATATGTCAATGACTTCTGACAGAAAGCTTCTTAATTTCGATATATATATTCTTTAAAATGTGAGATCAAAAATCATTTTTTAAATGACTCCATTAACTATCCATCCATAGCCAGAAGCAATTATTTTAGGAGATTCTCTTTGTTCTATAGAGAGGAAATTAATTTTCCCTTTAAAATTTTCTACTGATCACTCAAGCCATGCTTAGATATTATCAT
Source organism: Heterocephalus glaber (assembly GCF_000247695.1). Next base: position 8,077,004 of record NW_004624741.1, on the reverse strand, counting down.
GCTAAATGGAAAGAAAAAATGTTTCAAAAACTCTTGAGAATCCACAGTGTCATTTATTCTGTTACCTCCCCATTCCACCAAACCCTCTGAGCTTGCTACAAATACCTATAGAGGTTTGACTGCCAACCCAAAGCTAAATGCCAGCCCATCACTAAATTTCACTAAATTGACTAAGATATTTGGATCGACAAGTTTTTTTTGTTGTTGTTGAACATATGAATTTTAATTATATTCACCATCCATATGACTAACTTTAATTCTATCTGAAAATGCTGACTAGAATCCTGACAGAGTATATATACTCGACCATATCTAGAAATCTCTTTCTCCTCTTTCACTCTCTGTCCCCCCGAACCACCACACACACAAAGTGTATTTCTCTCTCTTCTATAAACTATCCCATTAGGAACCTGTGTTTCTTCCTGTAGTGACTTCGCATTATCCATGGATTCAAAAAATTTTCTTCCTGATTCCATAAGTAAAAATTGTCTAGTGAAAACAAAAATCTAGCTATTTTTAGATCAATGTGAGAGAAAAAGAGAAAATGTGAGTTTTTCGTATGTGAGCAAATGTTAATTTTTTCTCAGATGAATTATAAGATAATAACAATCCACATTCATATAGTGCTTCACTCCTTAGGAGGTACATTCACATATAGCTGAGAGTCTCATCTGTAGGTAACAGTGGCCCCTAAGACAGGCATAAAAGAGAAGTCCGAGGAGCTGGCTATTACCACAGCCAACATTGTAACTTTCCAAGGAAGCTGCGGTTCCATCTCACCTCTCATGTACTTCAGCAACTCGAAAACCGCACTTACAGCTAGGGAGCAGTTCTCACCACCTACCCTTCCCTTCCCAAATCAACCCATTGAAGCACTGCTTTATATTTACACTCTCCAATGAGTGCAACTCTCCTCCTCTTTATGTTGCAAAAGAACTGAACTTATAACAATGGGAGGGACATCTCCTAAAAAGATGAGCATTAGACTGGGAAGCTGGACTTTCTGTGTCTTGTGTTTTCCTGCCTTGTCAATTGCCACACACTTCAAAGATCAGGCCTCTATTAGCATTGATGGAGGGATCCAGCACTATGTTTAATTTTTATTTCATTTTTCTTTTTTGAATTTCTTTAACATAATATTTTTGCATGTTTCTGAGGTGCAATGTGATGTTTTGATTTGAGTATACATTGGGTAATAATCAATGCAGGGTAATCAGCATATTGATCACCTGAAACCTGAATAATTTCTTTAGGTGAGTACATTCAAAATCCCCTTTTTTAGCGCTCTTGAGATACTCACTGAATTATTATTGACTGTATTCACCCTACTGTGCCATAGAACATAACTTACTCCTTATATCAAACTACATTGTATAGCTCGACCAACCTCTCCCCCACTCTCTGCCCACACCCACTCTTACCATTCTGGCAACCACTATTCAACTACACTTAACTTTAAATGTATCCTCTATGAGAATAGTAAAAGTGTAGAAATTGTGCCTGGAGTGTGATTGCAATAAATAATATCCACAATCCCATTACAACTCACTTGTGAATTTATAACACAGCATCAGCACTAATAAATACTCACTGACTTATAAATTTTACATTTTTAATTATAGTGTAACTATTTCAAACCTATAATGACACAACTTGATATTGTAATACTTTAATATAAATAAATATTGGGCTTATTAAAGTAAAATATATGTATCCTGTGTTCACACTCCCATTGTTTATACTCATGGGTAGTTCATGCAGAGAAATTATCCCTTAGTTAAAATGAATGTTGTTAACATATGCTAGAATATTTGCTTTCAAATATTCTAAGTGATCAAAAGTTTCTATCAAATGTGTTGATCATAAAATGTGCCAAGAGGTAATCTCTCCATTTAACTGCATAAAAAAAAAAAAAACTTTCTAGTACAATCTTCAGGCATTTTAACAAAAATAAATGTACCATGTAATAAACATGAAAGTACTATGAATGCTAAACCTATCTGCCCACCTTTGCGTGCATTATTATATATAGGTGTTAAATTATTATATATGGGTGTTAAAGTATAATGAGACATCTGAAATTCATTTTCTGATTTATGACTGATCTTTAAAGAAGCACTTGACCCCTGTGCTCATGGGAATCTTTCCAGAAAAATAACACTTGCGATAGAAAAATACAGAACAACAAAATATTTCACATAATATACACTGTCAGAACTATATATTGCCTACTTTTGGTAGATCAGGCTCTGAATGGGTAGTATAATAATTATAATAATAATTATGAGTAATTTTGTTGTGCTTTACAAAATAAGATGTACAAACTACTCTTATCACCTTGCTCCTCCTCCTCCCTTCATGCACCCAAACCAACTTCCCTCCCTTCTACATGCATTCTTTTAGTGGTTCTACAAGCTATAAATGAGATTAGTGGCTTCTGGCTCAGTCAAAATCAATTTTCCATTTTCTTTCTAAGAAGACCCCAAGATTTCCCCACACAGTCCCCTCTACTGCTCTTGTTCATGGGCTCAGAGAACCCTTGGCTGTGCCACGGTTGTCAGTCCTGACTTGAGCAAGTGGCCTCTTTACTCTCTGCGTGAAGGTCTCTCTGTTTTGCAGGACTTGTTGCTAAAAAGATGCTGTGCTGAAGCTGTGGTCACCCTTTGTCCAGAATCCAGACCCTGGGAATGAATCCAATGTGGAAGAAAATAAAGCCTAGAAGCAACGAGGGGTCAGGGAACGGTGCCATGCTTTGGACACCTAGACCCCAGCCACATTCTACCCCCTGGAATTTTTAGTTATGAGCCAATGCATTCTTTTTTGCCTCAATCCATTATTTTTTCCTTGAATAGTCAAAGAAAAAGAGTCTCTCAAAAGACTCTGCTAGAAACAGCAACCCTACCTGATCCTCCTCCTATCTCCCTATCTTATGTATTTCCCCAGATACTCACTTAATGACTGATTTCTCTCTTCTCATTCCACAATGTCTTTCAGGCCAGCTCTTTTCCTTCCATGCCCTTCACTGCTACCTGTTTTTGTTTATTTGTTTATTGGCTGTCTCTGCCTTCACAGCGCTAATAGTGACATCGTTAAGCTAGAAAACAGAGCAACTTCCCTTCTCAAAACGTGTCTATGCCTTTCTATTGCAAAACTAAGAAAAGCAAAGTAACATCACCAATTAAATACAAAAGGTAGGCTGATGTTTAGTCTTATCTTTCCCCCATCTTTTACTATCTTTCTATATTTTTCTCTTCTGCAGACTACTCAGGGCACTTGGCCATAGCATCCAGTTCCACACCTCCACGAGGCTTTGATACAGTAACCTCTGCCAGGAGTTTCACACCTGTCTACACCTATTTGATCTCTAAGGCACACTTCAAAATTTGCTTGTTTTCCTGTGAGATCTTTTCTAATCATGCTGGCTAAAATTATTATTCACCCCTTTTTTTACTTAGCACTATGGTAACATGTACCGTGTTATGTATGACTTACGTTACTTTTCCACCCAGTGGATTTTAGATTCCTGGAGAGCAGAGACCTGACCTCACACATCTTTTCCACCTTACAGTAAAGAGAATTGTGTGTTATGTAAGGCATTAGTGTAATCACTGTTTCCTGGAAGCTTATGTAGATGAATACATCTGCATAAAAACTAGCAGCAGAGACCAAAGCTGAAAGACTCTTAACAACTTACCAGGATGGATTTCCTTGGGATTTGATAAGGTGCTTGAGAGAACTGCTTAGTTTTGATTAGACTGGGTGAAAAGAAATGTGTTCAGCTTGTCGCTGTATCCCGCCGAAGGCAGTGGGGATGTGCTTGTTATCCCACAACCTAACATGCACTAGATGTGAGAACCCAGAGCGACAGCGAGACCTGGGGCAGTGAGGGCAGAACATCTACAAACAGGGTGACCCTGCCAAGGATATTGATATCTTAGAAGCAGTATTCATCCATTCCATTTTCCCTCTGAAATAGATGTCCCACACCTGACCCTTCCCATCACTAGCAACTGTCTCTTTACCCGTTTCTCATTAAGCCACAAGAAACTCCTACTTAACCTGTGAGCTAGGAAATCTTTGTGGTGGGACCCTGTGCTGAGAAAGAAAGAGAGACTTCAAAATAGTAAGTTTCCTGCCTCGAGAAGAAGAAATCAGAGCAGTCCTTTCTCAGAAAACAGACCAGAATCAATTAAAAAAAGTCTTATATTTAGCCATTCCTTGTGATATGTGGCTCAACTGAGCTATTTGAACTTCACCTTAATGGCTTTGAAGGCAAACACAGCTCCTGAAAACCAACCACTGATTTGGGCTTCGGCAATTGGCCAGTATTAAGCTATGACCAACCAACTGAGAAGTAAGTCATAGTTCTATTTGAAACCACCAATCTTTCCTTTGTGAAATCTTGAGGCTTTCTAAGTCGCACCTTCCTTTGATCAGAGAGATGGTATTCTCAGGACTGTTTCCCTTTGCATCTTACTCATGTGTAAGTTAATTTGCAATTCTCTCTTAGCTGTTCTCTGACCCTTTGTTTGAAGGCCCATTCTCAGAGCTTCACGCTTCAGGTTAGTAGACCAAGTCAAACTTCTACATTGTACAGATAATTCAGAACTCTAATACAGATGCGTAGTTTGACAACCTCGGAACACACACTGAAGCCAGGCAAGCTGAGCTGGGCATACATGCACCCTTTGGGTGCAGGATTCAGCATTTCATAGTCAAGTGATTGAAATTATTTGTAGTAGTAGCAATTCAAAGGTGACTAACTATTGCATCAAACTCCCTAGGCCAATTTTCTATTTGTTCTGTGACAAGTCCTATCATTTATTTCAGCAAGTTCCAAACAGGCAGTAGGTGATTAAGACAGCAGCAAGTGTTCAGGAATTCCCTCACATTTAAAGAGAAAAGCCCTTCAGAAATATAGGCTATATCATCTTATTTCTTTAAACTGTTATACTTTGATGCCTAGTTATGAATACAAAAAGTCACCATTTTCCAGAGGAATTATTATTTTTATATACTTTTTTGTATGTATATATAATATATAAAGGATAACAAAAGAATATAATATTGAAGACTCGTGAATCATAGATTTAATGTCTACATTTTAAAAGTGGCAAGTTTGAGAAATGAAATTTACAACTCTAATAGCCTGTCACTGGTTTTATAGGTGGGAGTTACTAGCATTTACAATACAATAGATATTACAAGACTATGAGATCATGAAGAATTCACAGTGGGTTGAAGGGAAGGTGGTAATTATTATCATCTTATAAAATTACTATTATTATTACTAACAACAGTAGTAATATGAGATAAAATATATTTAAAATTTACTTGTAGTAACTTATTTACTTTTCGTAGCAATTTAAAGCTGCAAAAGTTTGATCTTGTTTTATTTTTTCATCTGAAAGATTTAGATTGGTAACAAAAATAATAAAAGATTTCCTACTTATCATTTAGTTATATATACATTATATTTATCATTCAACAATCTCTTGTTTTTCTTTATCAACTAATTTGAAATCTTGCTTTTAAGAAGTTTTGTAAACATTGTTGAAATAATTAGTCTATTTCCCTTTTTATTCAACAATGAAAACATTTAATGTCAGATACTGGGGATAGAAATAAAATTATTTTTTCCAATATTGTAATATATAAATCATGCAAATTTTCCTTGGCTGTAATTTAAACAAACACAGTTCCTTAGAGAAAGAAAATACTGCTACATATATTTTTTGTGAAGTCACTATAAAAGATTAGACATTTCATTCCAGTTGTTGTATTTATAAGTATTTTTAAATGCAGTTTTTAGTGGGTGAAGAAACATAGCATAAAGTGAACACAAGCATAGACATTGTTTATTCTACTTCCTGTGATCCTTAAAGGAACAGAAGGAATAGCCTGTTGGAGGATGCATAAGGCTAGGGCATGAATTTCCTGGGAGAAATCCTCACTGAACGCTAAACCTCTGATCATAATCATTTAAGTTTAATGTACTTTGAAGCCAATAGCTCTAAAGAGACACAAAGCTCAAGAACATCCCATGATTTTTTTAAGCAAAATTTGGTTTTGAACAATTTGCAAATTATGGCTGAAGAATTAAAAAAAGAATTGTCTGCTAACTTTGTTTCTCACCATTTTTCTAAATTCTAAGATTTGTTTTACTATTTTCCAAATATTCTTTTTTGAGGATTCCTACAATTTCTTGGCATTTTTATAGATCATATTCAAAATGTTTCATGAAAAGCTGAGAGGCAGTAGAGCAAGAGAAACAGAAAAATAGTTTTGGTTCAAAATATTTCTCTGCTATTTGGGAAGCCATTTAACATAGAAGATAAATTCTCTCTCCCTTTTTAGAAGGCCTATATCAGTATGAATAGAGCAGCAGCACCCAATAGAAAAATAATGTGAGCCATATGTATTACTTTAAATACTGTAGTCATTTTAAATAGTCCCACTTTAGAAAGAAACAAAGAATAAATGAAATTACTTTTAAAGGTGTGTTTTAATTAAACCAATATATGCAACATGTCATTCCTATAAAAATTTTAAAGAGATATCACACATATTTTTTCTATATTAAGTCTTTGAAATTCCAGTTGGATTTTATATCAATGACATATTTCAATTCATACTAGCTACGTGTTGAGACCTCAGTAGCCACCTGTGGATAATGGCTATCAAAACTGTACATGAGTTAAAATTCCGGTAAATCACAAGCTTGCAAGGACCCTAGGACCACTTTAGAGCCAGATGAGACCACTGTGCCACCACCACAGGCCACTGGAGGCACTGACCAACCTCCTACTATGGACCCCAGAGGATGCTGGGGAAGAACCTTTCTCCCTTAAATTTCATTAGCAAGCTGTTGTGTAGAAATTAAATGGAGAAACTCAAATTTAGAGAAACTGACTTGATTAGAGTGATTGTCTACATAGAACAGATCTTGGCTGAATTTCCAGCTGAAGAAACTTGCCAGGGATGCTTTCTCTAGCTCTAGCTCTGATATTCCCTCTATACCCTGTGTTTTTCCTTTTCTGTTGGATTATTCCATCATCTTTGTATTTTCAGCCTCTAGTACATAACTGCCTCTTGATAGATACTGTGTGTTTGTTACTCTGATCTGAGTAACTTAGAGACTCTAAATGTGAGCGGAGGAAGAATTTAATATCCCTTCAATTAAGACAAAATTCATTTTGTAGATGTATTGTTCTTGCCCTATGTACAGTTTACTGGCAGAGATATTGCTGTACACTCAAAATGATATGATGCTTAGAAAAGAAAATATTAATTATTATCAGATAAGAATATCAATGTCACATGACTCTGTGGAAAAACTAAAGGCATGAACATGATTTCTCAATGAAAGGACAGCAAGTGGCTTCACGTCTTCATCTGATGGACAGGTCTAAAGATGAAAGCAAATCTGTTTAAGCATATGTGAATTAGGCAGTCATTGTGCTGCCCATCATGGAGTCATCAATGAAGAATTTGGGGGACGCATACTTAACTCAAATGCGTACTTAGGAATAAAAGCCAATCGGTATAAGTTTAGGCAAGTTAGTTAAGTTCATTAAGCTTCTGTACCCTTGGGTGTAAACTCAAGAAAAGAATATTGCCAAACGCATGAGACTATTGTGGTGGCATATATAAGGCATAGATTTCTGTTTAGCAAGAGGATAGACATCTGGTAAATGCTTAAGGAATGGTGGCTACTCATGTAAACACTTTCAATCTGGAAAAATGAGGTAAAGGTTTGAGGAGGATAATGGTAGATAATTTATTTGTCCTTTTCTAAAGCTGGAAAAATGTGAATCATGCTAATGACTGTTTATTTTACCAGAATAAACACAATTTCAGACATTTTGTGACTGTGAAAGAAGGTGATGATTCTACCTCCTGCCAAGTCATTGCGTATAGATGACTTAGTGGCCCATATTCTTTGAAGCACCCTCATTCAATGACCAAAGAAGGTATCTCTGGTCCTTTTTTGGTCTGGAGACATCTGTGCTGACAGAGAGAGATGGCAACAACCTATGGTTAGAGAACAGAATGTAGAATTGGACTCAATGACTCATTTTGGTCTTGCCACACCTTCTCAGAATCACCTTCAAAACATCATTTGGATCCAGAAGCTTCAAACTCCTCCATTCTTTCAGGTTCTTTAGATCTCTTGCAACAGGTCAAAGTCTTGGATATCTAAGGAGAATGTTATTTAGGGAACTGTATCAATGTATACATGCTCTTATCAGATGTTGCTCTACTGATTATAGTAATGACCTCACTGTCATATCTAGTCTGGAGAAAAGGGTAGGTGAATTACAGGAAACTTGGATAGTAATTTGAGTCTCTTCTCAGTGGACAAGGAACCTAAGCTAATGACTCAGAGTTGGATCTAATCTCTATACTCTTTTTATCTGTTTCAACAAATTAGGCAAAGTACAGTCTCATAACCTATTGATTTGCTTGTTCTCTTAAATAGGCTTTGAGAGCCTCTACCTTCTTATACAAGTTTTCCTAGCAAAGCCTTTTCTCATATAATGCAATAGTAATATTAAGATTATTTGAAGAGAAATGATAATATTCACCATATTCTTTGGAAACAGATAATTTCTGCATGCATTTAGTAACTAACTTACACATGCCTATAACTACCAATTTAAAAGCAATGTGGTCTCTCTAACAGGAGTGTCCAAGTTATCAAAAGCGGGTAACTGAGGTCAGACACTTAGATGCTTAATTTTCAATCTGGCTCTTCAAAGCTCCTATAATTGGTACAAATCTTTTAAATTTAGTAAGCTTCAGTTTCATCATATGTAGCTGTAGCTGATCTTTCCTCCTCTATATGCCATATAGCATTAATAAGAGAATCAAATGAGAAATTGCTGTGCATCCTAGAGATAGATAATAATGTTATTTTGTTTTCACAGTTTTCTTTCATTTTTATAGTTTTTATCATAATATGACATACAGTCCTTGAGTATATATAATATTCATATAAAAATAATTTGAGTATATATCCTTGAATATATATAATATTCATATAAAAAGTTTCTCTTTACTCCAAAAGGAAGGGTCAATGAGTCCCTACAAAAATATCACTTTTCTTGTTTTGCCTTTTCTTCCAAATCACTTCTACCGATTATCTCAATTTTTCTCACATGACCCACTAGAAGTAGGTAGTACAAATATTATTTTCATTCTTAAGATGTCAAAACTGAGGTAAGGAAGGCAACTTAATCAACCTAACTGAGCTTTCCACTAAACAAAAATGACAACAACAAAATCAGCCTTGCAAGAAATTCCTACTCCAGCACTCATTTTCTGCTATCATAATTTTTCCAGGGTCAGATTCTTAAAGCAATTTTCTAAGTTTATAATTATCTTAGTTGCATGCACAATTTGGGTAGTTAAGTAATTACATGATTTGCACATGCAAATACTGCAATCATTGGCACATAAAAATAATGTTCTTTAAACATTTGAGCCTGATGGAGGACAAATGGTCAGGAAAATCAAAATTCCTGTGGTTCCCAGAAGGGGTAACTTAGAACAGACAACACTGCAAGCCATTTTAAGGTATTCAGACCATGAGTTCACTTTAACTTAAAGAAAAGAACAATATGGAGGGATTCTAACTTCTTCAACTTGGTCTCCAAGGATGCCCAGGTAACAGACAAGCTATTTGAAGCCATAAAACCTATGAAATCATATCAGAACACTTAAATCATAAAATACAGTAGAAATGGTGGGGAGATTTGAGCAAACCACTTAGGCCTCAAACCTCCTAACACTAATGTCTAGAATAAAAATAGTAATAAGATGAATATTATAGGATAAAAAGCAGAATAAATGGGATAAATTATATGAAAGGATTCTGGAAACTCAGAAATTCTGTATTAGAACATATTTTTCTTGGGATTGGAATATATATGATGCTATCAAATCTCAACGTATCAGACACACATTATTTTTTGTCTTATTTTTCTGGATGAAACACAAGTTCTCTGTAAGGGAGAAAAACAATTTTTGTACATTCTTCCTTATGCTGAAAAGGAATATGCCATGAAAGGGACATGAACTTCCTTTCATGCCCAGAGTTGATGTGGCCTTTACCTTAGTCCCATAGCTAGTTTTGAATGTATAACTAAAGATAGATGACAGAGAAGCTGGCAAGAACTTTAAAGAAAGAAAAAATTCAGGTTTGTTATGTTAGAAACTAGGACCTCTGATACAAAATAGGAGCACAAGACATTTTTCACAACCTCAAGAAATCATAAGAATTATGTTTCTTATAGTTTTGAAGGATATGGAAATTATTTTACATATGAAGCTGAAGACAGAGTGTTGGATGAAAATGTAGCCAAAGAAATGCATGTAAAATTGTGCAGAATTGTATAAAATTAAAGTTGCCTGGCACCAGAAAATGCTCTATTAAAAAGTAGGGAATTTTCTTAGGAATGATTAAAAGGAATATTTACAATTTTGATATGATCAATCTAAACACAGGCTAAAGAGCAAACTGACAGACAATGCTGAAAGATTTTACAAGAGATGTGATTTTATAATTGTCATGTTCTGTCCTTTGCTCACAAAGAGGAGACATATTTGTAAAAACATGTGGCTTCTCCTTTTCAAAGTCCTCTATTTTAGAAAGTGTTGTGACTCCATGGGAAAGGAATGGCTTTGGTGACATAAAGCTTTTGTTATATTCTTGTCCCATTGCTAGCTGGGTGCATGAATCTACCAAGATATTAATATTTAATCTCTTAAACTTTTGAGTAAATCATTTTCAAATTCTTTAAATGAAATACAGAAGAAGGTCATGCATAAGTTGATCAGAATTTCAACACTATCAGCAGGATGTGATTTTCTTCTGACTCTCAGACATATGCAGATGTCTGTGTATAGGGAGCAAGATGGCAGAAGGAGCTCCAGTCTGATTCCCAACTCAAGGCTGGATGGGAAGGGCAACTCTACCTGTTATAAACAAATCACTTGCTCTGTTCCTACAAGAAACATATTTTATTCCATTGATTTGGATTGACTCAAAGGTATTCAGAGTGGCCACATGAGTCCAGACTCAAATTCTGCCAGAACACACCAGCTGAGCATTGGGTAAGACATGGTATCCCAGAGAAATTTTGCATACTTTTCCCCAGAGCTCAAGGAAATGACTGCTGCTGCTACAACAGTAGCCAGGCAACCAGAAGCTTAGGAACAGCCTCTGACCAGGTTTGATAGTGAAGAGAGGGCTTCTTTGATGATAACTTTTCCAATGTCTCTGGTCCACAGTTCTTATCTTCACTTTTATCACTGATTCACAAGGAGGATCTGCATCCAACAGATTTTGCTCCTTCTATGGCTTCCAGACACTTCTATTTTCACACCAAAAAATGTACCACTCCTGGGAATGGGTAAGCCTTAAGGATAAGGGGATTATGGGTCATTTTTCAGACTTTTCACTTCATGGCTGCACACCCCATTGAGTATGGCTGACCTCTTTATTCTTTAGTGATCTTGACAATGAAACAGGGATAATGATGCTGATCCTCCAGTCAGGACTGGAGATAAAGATGAAAAGATCCAACAATAGTGTCTGCTATGCAGTGGATGCTCAATAAATGATTGTGATTACTCTACATAGCTTGGTCTATGTTTGCAGACCTATTGCTTGGGGCTTCTTTTCCTGCTGTTACCATTATATGTTATCCAAACTTCATTATTCGAAATGGCTGTCATCTAATATCTAGATTTTGGAAGAAGTAAATAGTCCAAATAGAGCTGTCGGCACAGAACATCAGTTGTGAATCTTGTGAAGAGAACTGCTGTGAAAAGACCACGATCAAAAGGGTTATCTTCATAGGACAAGCCCCTAACATTCTTCTTGACGCAAACTTCTCAAAAGCACAGAGACTCAAATGAAAACCATTCTGAGACAGAATCAAATTCAAACATTTTATGACGAGGAAACTCAATAGGAAAATTGGCTCACTTAAAGCTAGCTCTTTCTTACTTATCAGCGAATGAGCAGCTGCAACAGGTTGGCCTAAAACCCCTTGCTATTTGACCTCATCAGCAGCCACCCCACCATAGGTCACACCATTGCTTAATTAGACAAGGGAATTTGCAAGTGTAATCTCTTTGCACTCAGCAGGCTCTGAGTCAAATAGAATCTGACTAACCTGCAGCTTGTGTTTACACAGCTTCCAACAGTTCAAAAAGCCAAGGGAACATCAGAAGCTTATCTTCCAGCCAACAGAGGAGGGGGTAGGTGGAATTTGACAGAAGGTTGTAATCAGCCACATTGGAGGATAAAGGTAAGGCCTGCTCATCTGTTTTTAAGCATGTTACAACAAGATGTTACATTTCTGGAAACTTGGGTACAGCAAAAGGTAGACAGATGCCATTCTTGTGGTTTAATTAAGAAGGAAAGTCAACATCTAACATAAGTGCAGCCCTGTTGATTGGGCTTCTCTCTGGGGAAGCAGGCTCTGAGGTGTGAGAGGCTGGTGGGTTGGATGAGTGGGCCACACTGGCCAGCGTGTGGCAGCTGTACATGGAGAAGCCTATTCTAGCTCATAGCCATGTGTTCCAGCCCTTCTGGAAAATTACCTTCAAATAACAGATCACGAAAGAGCAACTTCAACAAGCCCTATAATTTAGTCCCAAGAGGAAATTCTTCCTTCATCAAGTGTACAGGAGGCTAAATTAGTTCTATACCCAAGTGGGCCCTGGTTGGCAATTTTATGTGAGGGTGAGTCCTGCCATGAAGTGAGTCCATCCACAAGGAATGGTGGTCAAGATCAGCCTGGTGCCCAGCTGGGTCAGACCACGTATCATGCCACAGGTTGGGTAGAGTTCCTGGGGAGTATCTCTGGGACTCACTTCTTGTCACTACTTTTTTTTTCAAATACACATTTCTTGGAAGTTTCAGCCAGATGAGTGATTTCTGCTTCATTTCAGCCTGAGGTTGCTAGATCATTCTTCACCGAAGAACAGAATGGACTTGCCAGAAATACGAGATGGGATGGAAGCTAAAAAGAACCTTTAAAATAATTCTTCACCGTCTTTCTCATCGATACAAGATAATTACAGATAAAAATATTTGTAATATTCACACAGTCTTTGTTGTTGTTGATTATTTGCCTGTTGGTTTGTTTCTGTTTGATAAAGCTATGTGCAGCCTGGAGACTAGCTCCAATGTGGTGCCCACTAAAAATAAAACAATAAGATCCAAGATATATCATATAAAGGTACAAATTCCCAATGATTGTCATCATATTGTATATCTAAAATGTACCAATAAACTTAATGAAAAAAATAAAACAAAGTGAAAACATCCTAGAAGACATTTAGAAGATGGGTATGTTGGAGAGAACATCTCTTTTCCTTCAGTCAAATCTTTATTTTTGTGAACTTTGTTTTTTTTTTTTAATTGAAAGGTGCACCAAATAGACCCATGTCAAGGTCTATAAATAAGCCACAAATTTTCTCCATGCCTAATCAGCACGTTGCCTACAACAAGATGCTTTTTTTACATTCCCTACATTTTAAGAAAGATGTTACTAAAACGAGGCTATATTCTCAAACTAAAAATCTTGTTCCCCTTCTTAGAAATCTGATTCATTGCCTTCCTCTAGGAATCCAAATAAAACTATATGCTTCTTATCTTTGTTATTTTTTCAGTAATTTAAAAAAATGAAAACTTCATTTGTGCTTGTAAGACTTCTTTATGCTTTGATTTTATTAGTGACCACATTCTCTAAATCAAAAGTCTGCTTGGTGAAGTCACTAAATTCTACAGGCCGAATATATTTGAAAAGAAACTTTACTAATTTGGAAGAAAATGATTAGGCAGAAATAGAATATAGATGCTTTCACAAATAGTAAAACAATTCAAAATTAAAACTAGAATTAAAATAATATACATAAAACTAAATTTAAATAAGACTATGCAGGTAGAGTTAGTTGAATTATGAAGTTTCATCTGATTATTTCCTGTTTTCTGTTTCTGAGTGTCCATAAGGACTGACATTGGCATTACATCTACAAATTTTAATTTATTGGATGTAAAGAAGTTGAGTATTCAAATCACAAAATTCCTTTCTCTGTAAAACAACAAAGTCTCCATACTGAAATTCTTTAAAATGCACTAAAGAAGTCTTTTGAAATTATGAAATGCATTAAATATTAATTAGGCAGAGTAATAAAAGCGGTTTAAAACTTATGTCTTTATTCAAAGTATTCATGTCAAATGAAACATTGCTACAGTGATTTTACCTCCAAGGTTCCTGTGCAAGCTGCCACCTTACCTGCCTACTTAGATTCAAATCTCCCCCTCCCACCCTTCAGTCATGAAGTGGACATGAAGAGGACTCAGAACTCACTAGAAACCAGGAGAGGTCAGAGAAGAGATGCAGCTAAATCTGAACCCATTGCTTACTCCCTTGGGTGCCATGAGCTTGGCATGATTTGACAATTTGCCATTTTAGTGGCAACCAGAGAGGACTGCTGGTGAAATCTGTGGTACACGCCAAGAATCATGAGTCTTGCACTCATCACAAATATTCCAACTATTCAAACTGAGACTAAAATACAGCAGTGTGACCACTCAGTAGCCTTCATTCACATTTGCAGAGACTCTGAGTTGTACACAGACAGATTATGGAAGTCTTTCATGGAGGCCAGAAGTCCGAAGAGAACTGAAGTGTTATCCTCCTCTAGATTTCACACCACCCATTCTTGGGCTAGACATTTGTCACTGCACAATGACAATACAGATTGCTATTTTCTGAAATGAGAAGAAAACCTCATCAGCTTCACATGAGGTGACGTCTTCAGACTGCTAAGGAAAATTGGATATCAAAGCAAGCCAAAACTCTGCCTCGGTATGATTACTACTTAAATTTTCAATCATTTCACAAAGAATCCCTTGGGGTATATTCCATATCCAGGCTCGGTTGTATTTGCTAGTAATGTGCTAGACAGATATAGCATTTGGGGTTTTTCTTCAATGGGTTGGAGTGTTTGCATGGTTGGTGGGGAATAGAAGGTAGAAAAACCTGGCAAAATAAAAGCCAGTTAAGCGCTATTAGAAACAATGTGACTGATAAAAAGGTGACTTGGCAGCTGCTAGAGATGATTATAGATGGCCTCTCTCGGGAGGCAAAATCTGAGCTGAGATTTGAATAACAAAAGTATACAAGCCAGATGAAAAGTGGGGGGAAGACAGTAGGCAGAGGAATAGCAAGTGCAAAGGTCCAGTGGCAGGGTTCAGCTGGGTATACTCTGGAAACAGAAACCATGTTGCTTTGGCTTATAAGTAGTTAAGAAGGAAATTCGACACCAGGTGAGGTCAGAGACAAGCAAAAAAGGGTCTAGGCTTGTCTGCCTAGGTAAGAAGAGCTTACTTTCACTTTCAGTTCAATGGTGAAGTACTAGAGGGTTCTAATTGAGAAATGTCATAATGTGATTTAGGATTTTATAGACTCAGGTAGCAGTGCCCAAGTGTATACTGAAATTAGAGGAAGATATGAGTTGTACAGGCAAGCGAAGGTGGCAGCTGTCACAGGAAACTTGGAAGTGAAAATCAGTCAAAGTGTGCAGGAGATACTTTGTTTGAATAAAAAAGCTAACTTACTATTGGTAAGTTGGATATCACACATGAAGGGAATAAGCATTCAAAAGAATCTGGTTTGAGAATGACTGTATTGGTTGTTTTCTACCTAATCCATTCTGCCTATTCTCCTAACTGACAGAATGAAAGTTCACCAAATTGCATTCATAGAATCTAGCAGTGATTATTTCAACAGAATTTCACATCATACAACATATTTCAGAAAAAGAATGGAATATTTCCCTTAGGACAATAAAAGGCCATGATTTATGTGGCTGTTTTAAATTTTCAAATAAAAGCTTGGCAGTCTTTACAAGACACAACCATTTCATCTCCCAATACATTCCTTTAAATGACATTGTGTTGAGCAGGAAAACCAAAATGATACTCCCTCTGGCCAACAATTTTGGAAATCAGAATGCAGCCTTCATGGAGAGCTGATCAGTGCTGAGCTAAGGGGCTTGCCATGAATTACTTATGTGAAATAAATTCATATATAGCCATGATCAATGGGTCCCTGGCCCATCTTGAACTTCATTGAATTTGTGGACAGCAAGGTACCCTGTCACCCTTTGATCTAGATGTTATCAAATGCTATATACAGTATTTTGGAGGGGGCCTGGCTACATGGCAAGCTCACAAGAACAGTGCTGTTTGGTAGGTACATAAGAAAAATCATATATGTATGTAAATTTGCATTTTTGTTTTAGTTATCCAAGGTCAAAAGTTAAATTAATTTTAGTAAAATATTATATTTAGCCCAATACATCCAAAATATAATCATTTCAATATATAATCCATATAAAATTGTTAAGGTCATATTTTACATTTTTTTTCATACTAAAAGTTTGAATACAGCACTTGTCAAAATAAACTAGTCAATTAAACAATTAAACTAGTCATAAAGTCTGGGCGGCTTAATTAGATATCACAGCTCCATGGTGCTAGAATTTTTATAGATATTTAGATAGATAGACGGATGGATAGATAATTCTTGTTTGCAAAATTGTGCTCTTAAATATCAGAAAACAAAATATCTGCTGGTAAATGTTATGGCTTATATCAAGATGTCCCCTCAAAGTGTCAGACGCTCGTAGATGGGGCTTTCAGAGCTGGCTGGATCTAGAGTGTGTGTATATGGTTTAAGGGTATGTAATAACTAAATTAGTCCACTGACTGGTTTAGCATAGGGGATAATGGGAAGCCCCACACTGGGTGTGGGTAGCACCAATCAATAGGCTTATAGCCTGGATGGAATATAATGGGAAAATAAAGAAGACAGGTGCACTGTTCACTGCCTCCCCGTCCTTACTGCCATAGACTTGTTTCTCCTGTGTCACGCCCTGCTGCCATGCCACCCTGCCTTCCAGCTAGCCAACTGTTTACACAAACCTCTGCAAACTGTGAGCAGGGGAATGGAAGGAAGGGAAAGGAAAAACAATGAGAAAAGAAGGAAAAAATGGAAACAAACTTTTGTAAATAAGGAAGGAAAGAAAGGTTGAAGGGGAGGTAAGAGAATGGGAAAAAATGAGAATCAAGATACATCATGTACAGGTACAAAATCCCTATGATGAATGTGATCATTATGGATACCTCAAATGTACCAATAAACTTAATTAATTATAAAAATAAAAAATAAACATTTCCTCTTTTAACTTGTGGGTATCAGGCATTTTGTTACAGCAACAAGAAAGTAACTAAGATACCAGATCATAGATATAACCTACTAGAAGTTCACAAACAGGCAGCTAATAGTGCCTGAACGATGAGGCAATAATGAAGGAAAGTAATGAAAACCTTGGCCTTTGAGAAACTACAAGCACATTGTCATGGCTCATGACTCCATTTGGGCTGCTTGTCTGTTTTGTGTAGCACACCCTCTGCTTTATTATATGGAACCAAAAGGAGGGATACAGAAAAAAAATGCTGTGATTTTTAATACCACATTTTTTTGTTTTGTCTTAGTGAAGAGTGAAGCTCTCAAGGGGCAATAAAATTATCCCTAACATATTCTTCCAAGTCCAAGAATGTCCATGTCTTGACTGTTTTTTCCATATTTAAATGACTGCAGCAAGTTCTTTTCTCCAGGAAGAGGTTGTATCAGACAAGACTGCAGCTTGGTGCTTTTGGGATTGCCAGGATGCATAACAGAGAACTGTTACCAGGAGAGGCAAAAAGAGCCCTTGGTGTTGAAGTAAGGCCAGATATGACACACACCTAAATAGCATGTGCCACACAACAGCATGGGTCACTAGAGTCGTTGTCATTTTGCAAGTCTTGGGATAGAAGTAGTGAACATTCTTTGCAGGCTAAGAGATTTTCATGGAAGGTGTCATGAATGGATGATGCTAATTCAATTACTTTTCCAAATCAGTCAAAATATCTCATTCCCAAGTACCATCCATTGAAACTGCAGTAACTCTGGCTAACTATAGATGGATTTAAGTGAGAACACAAGTGGAACCTCTGGAATTAGCTCACCTTGAAAAAACACAGTCCCAAGGAGCAGAAGTCACCTCAGAGTAAAGGGATAATTCATCTGCTGTTTCAAAAGCAAATAGCATATTTATACTGGAGGGAGCCTTTTTCCCCAGTGGCATGAGTATGGCACAGCTAAAGACTGTACTATTTTCTAGGACCAGGGAGATTTTATAGAGTTATAGTGGTGATTGATAATAACAATCAGAAACAAATTTTTTACACCATCAGGTAAATATCTGACTAGTATATTTAAAAGCTATTGAGAGCTCTATACTCATTATTGCTCCTCTTTCAATGGCCCTATCTGTGTGCATGGTGGATTGGGCTGAAGGTTTGCTTCTTGTGCTTGATTCCATTGATTCCATTGTAATGAAGGGCACCACTAGGGCAGATGAATATCTGAGCCAGCTTCAGACACATGCAGACAGGACAAGAGACCCACCTTGAGCCAATGCAGAGGCATGACAGTGCTTCTATGCTTATTTTCAATTTATCCTGTGGGAATCTAAGAGAGCACACAGCCAACAGCCCAGCACACAACAGAATTCTAAATGCTACAATTAAAATTCTTCTTCTAAGCTTGGCATCCCAAAGAATATTTTCAATGAAAAAAAAAAGATTGAAGTAAAATGAGGTTGAATTGATGGGAAGTTTTGCTTGGTTTCCACCATCTAGGGTACCAATCTACGCTTTCTAAAATAAAAATATCTCCAATCATAATTTTCCTTTTTGATGCATAACAAAATACTCCTAAGAACATGAACTAGCTACTGAAGGTGACCTATATCTCTGTGTGCAATGGAATTGAGAGTCCCATAAAGGATGGGAAAGATAGGGAAGGATTCAAGGAGGAAGACAACCCCACGTAGCATAAGTGAGATAAAGGGTGTCCCACCAGGAAGGAAGGAGAGAAGGAAGGAGAAAATACAAGATGGCAAGACATTGCAGGGATTTGGATTAACCACAGGTCAAACACAAAGGAAAACTTAGCAGACAGTCGTGATCCAGGTACATGATAGTCACCAATGAGTACTAAAGGCTGATAAATCTCTGCCAAGTTTAAATCATTTTAGAAATGATGTTTCTTGACCAACACCAATTTACACTATTTAATTTGCACATTTAATTTGTTAATTTGTCTTTAATTTTTCTTTTTTATTAGTAGACATTTTAGGATATCATTATTACATTTTCCATGGGCAGTTGGTACACAAACATAACACATCTTAATTCTTTTTCATCTCCTTTTCCTCCTGCCCCCCCATCTCTTGGTCCCCCATCCATTTGCAAAAGGCTTTTAATAAATTTTTTAAATCAGCTGTATACTTCCTGCACAGCCAGCTAGCAAATAGATCAATGCATTGCAAATTTCAGATTCCTGCCTAAGTCTGCAAAATTTTAATTTTTAGCCTTTTCTTACCCAATAATATATATATATTTCAAATACATATTCTGATTTTGTTCCTTTGATATTTGTTGGTAGTGAGATATTTAAAATCTTTATTTTACTATAAACTTTTTGTGGAATTATAACATGATTAATGCATTTTCCCTACTATGTCTAAAATGGTGTTAAGCGTTTCTCCATAATTTTACTTTTCAATTTATCTACCATCTCTCCCTTAAAGGTCAAATGGCCACTGACATGTCAAGGAAGTTGATAAATATACAGATGATTACATTGAGGATATAGTATATATTTTAAACACAATATTTGTATCTTGTAGAATTTTTGGTAAAACTGAGTCAGCCCATGGTTGAATAGGCTTAAATTGAAACCCTAGTTTTACCATTAATTAGATTATGTGAGCATGGATAAACCATTCTAGGGATAATTTCATCTGTATAGCACAATTATAGTAAGGATTAAATTTAAAAACATCATATAGAAAAGGAGCCTATAGCATGGCTAACACAACAGTGTCCTTCCCAGAATATTTAGCTCCTTCATTCATTTATTCCCTTGACCTTCTCCACTAGCATAGACAGTTCTTTCTAAATTCCTATGCATCAAAATAAAGCAGAAGGAAAAATTAAGGTTTATGGGGAAAAAATTAAAATGTATGTTTGTTACACAGTTTGCTTTTGATTTATATCAAAGAATCAGGCTATTTGAGCTGTCCTTGGGTTTTGAAGTAGAGAAACTCTACTTTTCATTTTAATATTGATACCTGGAGCTGAGAATGAAACCCCAGATGTCTTCAGAGGCAAAAAATTGAGGGCAATCTATTGGTGGTGTGAAAGGAAAGACTGGCCCACAGATCCTTATATGGACAAAATTGACCATATTTCCAAGGAAATATTATCAATTATGGTTGCCCAGAAGCAAAGACTTTAATTCCTATAGCATTCTATTTCCTGCATGCCAGTATGATTTGCTTCATATATAGTAAGAAAAAATAATCTCCCCTAATATATGATCCATTGTTCGATGTGTTATCCAATTTGAAATGAAAATTTACTCTTTGGTATTCAACTTCAAAAATTTCAGAGAGACTTGCCTTTCAGTCTTGACTCTTATCTTTCCTGTAATTTCTGATCCTTAAGTTATATTAGCTCTTCAGAAACAATTCTTAATGGCTTTATCAATATTTTTTCTTATCCACTGAAAAGCTCAGTTCCAAAACTTTCTCAAACACCTTACATCCAGTGAAGTTTGCGAAACATATTCATGAATAACCTTTCATTTACAATTTTGCAGCTGTGAATGCAATTATGCAATTTAATTTTAAGCAGAAATTGTCTTAATCTATAATGTATAAACATTAGTGTGCACTTCACATAAATCTACAGCAATAGAAATATCTTCCTAAATTATGTAATCTTAGAAATTAAGTAGAAAATTTCAAAGATTATCTCTAAAAACTCTGAAGCTATGAACTAATTTGTGTGGCTTTCTAAATCATTAACTATCAGCATCTGAAACTTAAATAACTTCTTTCTAAAAGTTAAGTGAAGAAGTTCAAGAACTGTCACTTTTTCTTTTCTATTTTAATGAAGCCACTGGGGTTGTAGGACCCAGCTTTTGAGTGGTTAGTGAAAAAAGGACTCCAGGAGTCTCTCCAGCAAATGATTCCCTTGTGAGTCCATGTCCAAAACTTCAAAAAATTTACAACCAGGCCTTATCTCATCCATGCTGACAGTGATAAGATTTCAAACTCCAGGAAACACTGACCACCCACAGCGCTGCTGTATCAAAAGCAGACCAAGCTAGACTTGTAAATATCATTATCATAGTGGAAGTAGCATCTCCAAGCTGTCCCACCAAGTAGCAGGTCTTCAGGGACTGTTATCTAATTGTCTAAGAGCAGGGAGGAGAAACAGGCACACACTCATAACCATTTAGAAGTAGGCAGTTTTTACCAGTTAACCTAGTATGGGAGAAGGCAGTTTAGTCATGATATCTTTTCTTGATGACATACATGCTATAATATCATCTTTAGTTTTTCTTTTAAATATTGCCTGAGCAATTAAACCAAGGATCTCCCCAAAGAAAATCACCTGGGAAATGAAGATTCATGACAAGGTGGCCTCAGACAGCCCAGGAAGTGAATCACTGCCCTTGCTGGTTTATATTTTGTCAGCAGAAGGAAAACATCCAGAAATAACCTTCAAAAATATCAATCACCAGCCTATTATCCATGTCGGGGACCCTGGTTTCTAGCTGTCTCCATCTTTTCCGCCCCTATTATTAAATGAATCAAATCACTGGAAAATTCCATATGCCTTGTATCATTTTAAGTCAGATGTTAAATCATCACAGTGTCACTGAATATTGCAATAAAGAAGTCAATGAAAAGAGCATGGTGGCATTGAGAAAATAAGTACATACTATTTTCTACCAATAATCCTGCAAACTGAGAAAATGTTATAGCCCAGCATAGCACACATTTTAAAAGAAATTCAGTTGTTGAAAAACCTAAGACTTTCCCCTCTCCCACCAATCAGTTTTCTGGAAGGACACATATTTTATGTTAACAAATGGTACTTTTTTTACTTTTTTAAATGTCTAAACACTTGGTGGTAGAGCATGATGACATCTTCATCATTGAACTCTCCAAAAGTATCTAAAATACCTAGATTTAATAAATCACAGTAAAAATACTCATATACCCAAAAAGTAATTCAGAAAATTACATTGGCACCTCTTGGGGAAGAATGGTAGTTAAGATATTTATTCTTGGATGGCCATCGTGTGCTATATCTTAGACTTACTTCTCACAATTTGGATTCATCATCCACATGCTATTTTTACCTTTCAAAATTTCCTGGATGACGGAAGTGCTTAGGGTCTTCAGTTAATCATATCCCACACTCTACTAGTTCTCAGATGTTAGAAGAATGACAATGCTTGAGATCACAATGAATTTCTGAGGCTGAAGTCTCGTCTTTATAAATGAGGACATAGTCATTCTTTCATGAGTCACTCCAAACTACCTCTTGAGCTTGAGGACAGATTCAGAAGGCAGGCTTTAGAGTAGCTGTTTTTAAGTTACTAACATAGGATGTGGGAAGACTATGAGTTGTTTTGACCATGTCACTCATTTAGAGATCACTTCCAACATAATTAGAAGCCTATTCTATCTTCTGCACTAGTAACTCCCTGTATGAGGGAGTCATCATTTGCAAGATCTTAGAATTCCATGTTGAGCTTCACTGAAACTCACAGTACCTTTCTGAACCTCACAATCAGTTTGAGGGGCATCTAATCAATTTTTCAATCACCTTGAAGTGATGTATGCTGAGTACAATTATCTCCTTCATCTGGCCTCACCAAGGTAGCTACAAATGTCAACATCTACCTCTCCCCAACCTCTACAGACTGTACCTGTTGTCTCCTCTTTCTGCCCACCAGCCCTGTGGGCATATATGTGTCTTGAGACACTGGTGGAACATGACCTGAATCTCACTGTAATCTGAGCTTCCTTTTACATTTTGGAGATTAGCCCACAGACTTCTTGGGGAGCTGTCATTCAATGCATGGCACCAGAAATCCCCTGAGTTCAAGGCACATCTGAATGACAAGGCCATTCCTGGTATTGTGCATTAGGCTGGTAATTGCCTACCCTCCACAACTCTGATCTGATACTGAGACAAAAATGTTTTCACTCTAAAGACAAAAGGCTAGAGATTTGCAGAAAAAGGAAACAGGTTACAGAGGAGGAAGCTCTGTGCTACTACCAAATAAAGTATAGAAAAGGTCAAAATTGTTCTAAAAAATAATGACGAGTTCCTGATGTAGAACTAACTACAAAGAAAATATAATTCACAGAAGAGAGGACAGTAACCCCCACGTGCCACTGGCCAGCAGCTGACTCTGTGAAGTACATTTAACCATGTGCTTCTGTGTTTGGGGAGTATTCCTTGTTCTCATCTTATTTTGAGTCTCAATATTATAAGTCAGAGGAAAGAATAACAGCATTTATAGTGCTATAGCATCTCTGTTCTTATTTTGAACTTACCCTGTGGAAACACTCATGGAAGAGTGCTCCCTTTCCATAATTGAAAGATTCAGAGTAAGGAAGAAAAAATATATATATGTGTGTGTGTATGTGTGTGTGTGTGTGTGTGTGTGTATGTGTCTATATACATTGTTTTACAAATTGGAACTCAAAACATTAAAACCAGTTAGCAATTACAGTTAGCTCTAAAATAAGAGATTATTTAATATTGATTTGACATTTCTATATTTATAGTACAGTCTATATTATTCTACTATATATACTATTTGCATATTACTAAACATTATAGCATAATATACTACATTATTAAAACCCAATTTTTATACCCTATAGTATATTTATATTACTATTTCTGCTACTTCTTTGTATGAGTTTAAAAGAGGAACTTCACAAGCCTGGGTCTTTTCTGACTCAGAATTTACCAGATAATTTCACTTGGCTGGACACAAGAAGCCAATGGGTCCTGTAGTGGGAAGGCACCGCTAAAGAGGATTCAGAATTCAACTTCTCTGACACCACTGTTGAAGCCAAAACATCATCATCCCTTCATCTCAACTTATTACTGGAGTCCTTATGACATGCACACTGCTTAATATGTGGCTTTTCTGTATCCAATGTTTTGATAACTACTCCTGGGTAAATTCAAGGTCTCTAGCACACTCTCAAATTTAACTCTTTATGCCCCATAGAAATGGAATAAACTTGTAAGTGGATGTAGCTTGGCTCAGTAGTGTGAGCCCTTTCCTGACAGCAGGGACCTGGGGTGAGATCTCAGGACTGGGAGATGTGAACAACTGAATCAGAAGAGTTAGCCCTGGGCTTCCACTATGGGATTGGCAGAGTTATTGAGCTACAGACCACACCAGGGAAATACTGAAGTGTGAGAAATTATTCTGAGTAAAGGAACAACTTGTATACCAAGGTCAGTTTCAGATTTAAGGAAGCTATTAAACACATACATTTCTCTCTCCACTCTCCAAAGCCCCCTGTGAAAATAAAAATAAAAATAAAAAATTTAAGGCACTAGTGAAAAACTGAGACAGTTACATGAGCCACCTCGAACAATGAGCCCTATTCAGAAAATCTGAAGCAGACATGGAATCCAAGATGTTGCAGAACCCACGGCATACAACACAACAAGTTCTCATCACAGCTTCACACTAGCTTAATGCTAATGCATCAGAAGTAGGCCTTGATCAGGAGCAGCAGGGTGCTCTGGGGAATGCCCAAGACAGTCCCGCCCAAGGGAGCTGGTGACTGAGATCTCTGCCCTCTGCTGTCTGGTAGAATCTGACTGTCTTTCTGAATACAGTGGATGATCAGTGCAGCAGTAACTTCAGAGATGTACTGCCCTTAAGAGAAAGGAGGTAATACCCTAGGCAAGTTTCTATTGCTAAAAGGACAGGAGGATCAAAAGTTTAGCAAGACCTTGTCTCATAATTTTAAAAAATTAAAAAGGCTCAGGATGTAGCTCTATAGGAAGGCCCTAGTTTCAATCCCCAGTAAAACACACACACACACACACACACACACACACACACACGTGCGTGCTCGCAAAGAACTCTCCAACACTCCATAGACACGTGCTCCATCCTTTGTAAAGGAAACCCAGCTTGCTACATACCCACTCCCCATCTTTCTACCTTCCACTCAACTGGCCTCTCTTCAGAGCTTGTAATTAACTCCAGAATAGATTTTTTCATATTTGTGGCATATATCCTACCAAACTTAGTGATAGTGACAAATCAAACTATCATTTGCAAGTGTTGTTATTACAGAATAATCTGTTGAATAAATCAATGTGCGAGAGAGTCACATACTAACCAATGAGCTAATGAACTAAGTTAGGGGGAAAGTGATACTTCATAGCAAACAAGATAATCATAAAATAAATGCAGTGAGTCTCTTTAGACCTATAACAGTGCAATTAGTCCCTTCAGATCAGTAATAGCACAAAACACATTTGGGCATAGGGGCTGTGTGTGTGTGTGTGTGTGTGTGTGTGTGTGTGTGTTGCTGGGAATTGAACTCAGAGACTCCCACATACTAAGCTAAGCAAACATTCAACCACTGAGCTCTATCCCCACCCAACTGCTCTGTATGAAACATGGTCCTCATGAGTTTCTTATGTATATGAGCATTTCCCATTCACAGTGTTAGGTCATCTTTAAAATCGTCCGAAGCTGGGGAATCTATGATTCAATTTCAGGCACAATTCCATGGATCTATGTTCCTCACTGGATACAAACAAGTGCTTGTATGACACAAAAGGAAGAAATAAGATATTCTGAAATTCAGGGAAATCATGAATGATGCTCTTTTCCATTGACCACTGAGTCCAAACAGATGTATGAGTCTGCAATGTAGAGATTACCTGAACGTAAAGGGCACGTATGTTGGATCCAAGAATCATGTATCATTGTCTCTGTATTTAGTGTTCTCTGCAGAGATGGCAGTGAGCAAGGGTACTGACTTAGAAGGAAAGATGAAGAAGACTTGAAAAAAAAACATCTGGCCAGAAGTTAAAACTCAACAGATTACTTGTGAGTACTATATAGTAGTCTATCATGCATAATGGTTTATCTCAACACTTGATTTATTGAACTAAAATATATTTTAAACAATTTTATTCTCCATCACTTTAAGAGCTCATGGTTAAGTGAGGCAATTGTTGGAATAGTCAACACAGAGGGATTGTGAGAAAAAACAGCTTCTAACTAGGGATTTTCATCTGTGCTTTGTAGTCACTTTAATCCTCTAAGTATTTTCAGTTTCCTATGAGGAATTGAACAACAACACTACCAAGAGTTATTACCCCTTTCACTTATCTTCAAAGAGTCATTCTCTTTTAGAATGGCTTATAGAAAATCTGAGCATTATTAAGATTATATGCAGCACCCCAGGCATCCACATAATTGGAAAGGACAGTCCAGAAAGAATATATTGACTTCCAAATTCACATAGCATATAGGTTGCAGGTTAACCCTGCAAAGAAAGTTAATGGAAAATTACTGAGAACAAAAAAAGATTTTCAAGCTCTTTTGTATGCAGATATATTGTCAAAAGTTCCTTTTTGGCACTCACGAGCAGGTAATTTTAACATTAAAAATGGTTTGCTAGAAAAGACGCCTCTGCATTTTATTGCTTTAGTTTTTTCATAGGATTTCTGCATCATTTCTAAGCAATTCATATTAATTTCAGTTCTCTTGTGTTGTAAAGTACTCCTGTTAGATTCTGCATGTGCTATTTATTTATTGATCACTTGGAACCAATCGACGAATGCAATGCTTCCAATGAGAAGTTAGTTTCAGTGAAAAGTTAGTTTCTGGGAAGAATTTATAGTATTGGAAATACAATGTAGCCCTCCAGGAGCTTAAACTCTAACATGAGCCTGGACATCAGGCCTCCCTTACAAGCAGAATCTGAACTGCTTGTGGGGAATGTAGAACCATTGCATGTAGTGGTTGTGAGTTTCAGCATTCTGTTCTGTTTTACTGAAACATCTATAAAGAAGAATTCTGCCTATTCTACAATTTTCAAAGTTGATTTAATGTCCCTTCTATCACACTTAGAATAGTTACAAACCATTTTGCTTTAGAACCCAAGGATATGTTCTTCCATCTTCCCTTCCTGATAGTTATATGTTTTACTACCAGATTAGTTGTTAAGGTAATTTACCATCTACCTACCTGATACCAAGAGGAGCTCTTTTAAACTGTCTTCTAAATAAAGGGGAAAAAAATGAAGAAAAGAAAAAAACAAAGAAGGACTCACTTTCCTTTTTCTCTTTTTCCTAGTAGGTTTAAAATTCTGGTTGTGACTTTGACTCAGGGACCGGAGCAGTGCTCATGGGAAGAGAGGCGAAGTGGCTGAAATTTGTCTGCATCTAAGAAGGGAAATAAAATAACAAGAAGGATGGGTCCACTATTTTCTCCAACCTCAGCCTCTAGTTTTGCTCATGACCCTGCTCTTCCAAACCCTGGCCCTCTCCTGTCTCTTTAGGAACAAGGGATCTTCCATCATGGAATTATGACTCTCCTGGTGCCTGGATCTTCACTTATAGTTTTTCATTGAGTTTGAAAGCTCAGAAAGTACACCCTGAGTCATTCCCAACATTGGCAGGGACCAAATCTCCCAAAATAAGCAGAAGCTTGGATGTCAGCTTAGTAATCGGCTAAATGCTTTCCCAGAGAATGCTCACACCTTCAGAAGAGCAAGTACACTATACATATAAAACACAGGTAACATGTGCATCCCATTGCTTCCTTCCTACCTGGCCCTGACAGAGCATCCCTACTAAGTGTGATGCTATGTGGCATCACCAGGCCTCCTCACTTCCACCATCCATCAGCTCTCAGCCAAGGAGACTCTGAGAACAGAGAACATTTCTGGGACCAAGAGCCTACCTGCTCCCCAATAATCCCATGGACCTTGTGCTTCACTGTTAGGATGACCTCACCAGTAGGGATGGCTTTAACTCTAGAGGTACATACCACATCAAAAGTGGAAGAAATCTTGGAAACAACACCCACTAACCATCATCATTACAGAGGGGAGAAATGAAACCCAGAATGGTGGGGGGGTGTTATTCCGAATCCAAAAATTAATTATGCCCCAAAATTTTCACGTTCTCGTCATCATGAGAATGAGGATGTGAGCATTGTGTTCAGGGATCTCACCTTGTTAACTATACTTCTGTATTACTTGCAATGATTTGTTGTGTGGAATTCATTTTTATATTTTGAAGAAAAAAGTAAGTGAAGTTTATAATGTTTCAAGCAACTCCATGCAAAAATTGAGGTATGTAATCCAAAGTTAACTTACAAACATAATCACTTTGTAAAACCACTTAGGGAAAACTGGAAGTAGCTGTAGGGTTGTACTTACAAGGGGAATTCCCTTCTCCAACTCCTTGCTTGAGACCACAGGAAAAGCCACCAAGAAAGCAGAAGCCCCACAGGACAATCTTAGCCCAAGAGAAGAGCAAGCTGAACTGATGTGATTGAAAATTCCATACACTCTCAGGCCTCAAGAGTAGACTTTAATGGATAACTCCACAGACAGAAGAATGGATTTTCATTAAAACCAGGGGATGTTGTGAAATTGAGCCCGGATGTTCTATCGTGCAGAGCAACAGGTGTTCTCCCTTCCAGAAGAGCAGGGAGGACCCTTAACCAAAGCTCTCAGTGGGTCTGAGGATGACAAAGGCTGCGACAGGGTCTAGCAACTTTTCCAGCTGCTGTCACTGACAAGAGACAGGCAACAAAATCAAACAGAAGGTGACAGCCAGAGAAAAGAATGAAGGTAATCAGAGAGAGGGTGAGGAAGTGGAAAGAAAAAAAACTGCTCAGGTGACTTTATGATGAATGAAACATCTTAGTTCCCTAAAACTTCTAGTTGAGATTTCTGTCTAAAAATCAGCTGCTTGAAACTGTCTTATTTGTTAAGGCCAGGATTGGGTGAAACACATTGGATGAAGGTAAACCAAATTGGGCACTGACATTTTTTCTGGGGTGCATTGCAGATCTGTCATGGACTCCACATTGAAGCTACAAACCAAGTTTGCTCAAAGTGATTCCTTTCTGAAAATCAAATCATGAGTTTCACCTTCAGTATTCATTAGATCCTGTAGATATCCCAGAGCAATTAGTTCCTCTGTATGTAAACCACTTTCTCTGAATTGGAAAAGCTTTGGAAGATAAACTACCAGATCTTCCATAACTTCTCCAGGCCTCTGACATTCCTTAGATGGGTGGTGATATGGACAAAGCGAATAATAGTTCTACCTTTTAAGAGTGATATTTCTCTCCAGGACACCTCTCATTATCAGTGGGTCTCCTACTATAATCAAAGGCATTCCCCAATGCAAGAAAAGAGAAATATTTCTTTGTTCAATATTAGCAAAAAAGGGTGAGATTGACACTCCAGGCTTTTTCCTCTAGGAGATGAGCCCTCATTAGAATCTAATCACCAATAAATAGTAGTTATCCTTGCATTGATGTGGAAAATCATTTTACATCTGCAATTAGCAAGAGCTGAAAAGTACTTCCAGGAGTATTCGTTTGAGGTCACATTGAGCTGCTAACAACATTTTCAAGTACATGCCATTTATAAAGTGCTGGTTGTATTTATTTTAATGCTATGTTTTGGTATTCTTGATATCCTTACAATTTTAATCTTTCTGATTGGGAGGAACAAAATAATTTCTAATAAAATGTCCAGGCATTGCCCTACATACTCTGAATTGAAGCTTAGTTTTAAGATAAACTTAGTTTAGAGATAAAATAATAGTAATGGTAGTTGTGGTAACAATCATCAAAATGTTAGCAGTGAAGACATGTTTCGTAAAAGGTGGTACGTTAAAGACTATTTGCTTATACTGTAGCTATTTCATCCTGGGTTTTATGGACTGGTATACAAAACTGGAAATAGACTGTCGCCATTAGGCAAGTGTATGTACATAATATATGCACAATAATGCATAGGGGCTCCTTAACTATTTCTTCCTGTCCCTTCTTTTTCCAACTTTTAACCTAACTATATCAATATGGTTTGAATTGGGCAGCCAAGGATATACATATCCCAGAAAGTGTAAATGACCATAAAGTGACAACATTTCAGTGGCTGATGTAACCTGGCTCAACATATTTTTTGGGAAAATATTTAAATGCTCAGATTCTTTGCTAATACTGTGTTTAGATATGTAAAGATTAGGCAAAATGAAGAAAATGATTACATAAGTAATCCTTTGCTTTTCTTTTTCCTTTCTGATTGAGTTTGTGAAAACTGACTTATGAGTAGGTTGCAGAAATCCATTTCTTCAAGTTACAAAATTTGCCCTTCTTCCTTGCTAGGAAGGGGGCAAGGCTTGGTGAGAGATGTGTGGGCTGGACCTCAAACTTTAGTTACCCCTGTAGGAGGGGATCCTAGACCAAAGACACAACTCTAAGCACCAGTTCTGTGGAAAGAGATACAAAATTACTCAGAGTGTCCACTACCTACCTCCATGAATCGTCTTAGACATTTCTCAGCCAGGGAGTTCTATGCTTACAATAGTATTAAATTAAAAATTAAAAATTTTAAAACTGAAAAGAGAAACATGATTAAGAAAAATGTTATTATAACATATAAGCCAAATAATACAAGTTTCAATAACCTATTGATTTTTGGAAACTTACTTGAAAAAAGATTTTTTTTTCCTTTTCTGGATTCCTCCAAATAAAGTAGAGGTGATTTTTATGAAATCAGCAAGTTATTTAGGAATGGTCTTGAAAAGATTTTCAAAGGGTCATTCAACTATTCCTAATAAAATGATAACAATTCTGGACAACATGTTTAGCATACATGCCTTTTCTGTTTTGTTCTGTGTTTGTTGTTTTGGGGTTTTTTTCCTTCTAGATACCAAAGTGGATAGAGTTTAGCTGAGATAGAATACAAACTTTAAGAAATTCTGAATTTAATATGAGGAGCGAGAAACATGGCATGGGATGTTTTACACTGTTTTGCCTCCGTAAAGAAACCCCAAAAGTGTTCAAGCCATGGTTTTTACATCTCACCATAGGCGTCATTTCCTTGAACTGTCTCGATATAGATTCCATTTTTTTGAGAAGGCAAGATGAAACTTCTTTCCATTCCTCTTGGCCAGGATCTGAATTTAGTCAAACTGGCCACTGTCACTACTTATGTCTAATTAGAACCACCTGTGAGAATTTTATGTCAAAAGAAGAGAAAGTAAGCTAATATTCATGATTACATCAAGATTCAATCTCAAGGCTCATTTTAATTGTTTAGGACTTTCCAGGCAGCTCTCACATTTTAAAATTTGATTTTCTTTGGATTCTGGTGGGAAGCGCTCATCACTACTGTCTATATATGTGGTTCATGTGTGTGACACAGTGTTGTTTTAAACAGAGCTGTGGCAATCCCTTATGCTCTAAAGCAAATGAACATACAGTGCTGAAGTCTGAGTTGGGCTGATACAGAATGGCTGGACTGGCATTCTCAGAGAATAATATAAAGGTTGCTGAGATGATGTCTCATCAAGAAAATAGCATAGCAAGTGTACTCTCTCTTCCAGCCCACCTTCCACCTACTCACCCCTTCCACATTTCCCTAAGGAGAATTCCCTCCAGTTCTAAACTCATTAACTTAAGTCTTATCACAATAAAAACAGTTTGGGGAATTTTGAGGGTGGATAAAATAAATCTATGTGAAGCCAGGATAAAACTATTAAAGTGGAGAGAGAAAAAGAGAGAGGGAGTGGGAGGGAGAGAAAAAGAAGAAGAAAGAGAAGGAGGGGAAGAAGAGGAAGAGAAAGAAGGAAAAAGGAAAAGGTGGAGGAAAAGGAGAAGGAGGGGAAGAAGAGGAAGAGAAAGAAGGAGAAGGAGGAGGAGGAAGAGAAGGGGGAGAAGAAAAAGCAGCCAAAGAAGAAGGGAGAAGAGGAGAGGAAGGGAGAAGAGGAGAGGAAGGGAGGGGAGGAGGGAAGGGAAGAGAAGAGAAGCTTATGCTTTTTTATTGTAGTCTTCAACTGCGAAATGACAAAACTTTGAAATGCTTGGTTCTGAATATAAAAAAGTCGACTTTGAGGAGACAAATGAAACCAACAGTGAAGGGGAAAAGTTACTTGTTATGAATAAAATAAACACATAACTGGGCATTTGGTATAATTGTATGATTTGAAAGAAATTTTTACATTGCAAAGCACACATTGATTCTTAAAAATTCACAAACTTAAAAGTCAAGATTAAGCACCATAAAATAAATGTAATTAAGCCACTTTCTAACACTCTAGTTTTCTTTCTCTTCATCTTGTAAACTGAACCATGATTCAATGTCTAAAAGAAGAAAACCAAATGTTCGGAAAATATAATCCCAAGTACCTTTCCCTCTCAAATAAGCATATTTATTATTTTTATATGAATCTACTCTATAAACATGAAGAAATTTACACTATGACTTTGCGTAGTTTCCCTCACAAACAATGACAAAATGTTCAACAATCCACTGGGAAATCTCCAATATCTTTATTTTACCCTCAGTCTCTCAAGTGCTTTAATTTCCCTGACCACCATGCTTTGTAATCAATGGTCAAAAGAAAAGAACTGAGTATTTTTGCCTCTTGATGCTGCTCAATGTTAAGGTTTAGATGTAAAATTTTTCCCAAAGTTGTTATGTGTGTAGAAGGTGACTGGATTGCAGGTGCTATAGTCTTCGGTGGATTCATCCATTGATGAGTTCAGTAGCCAAATTTGTGATTGGTAAATGGGGCCTAGTTGGGTGGCTCACTAGGGGCATTATCTGGAAGGGTATATTCTTGTCCCCAACCGCACTCCTCTCTCTCTGCTTCCTGGCTGCCTTGGGGTGAGCAGCTGTCCTCTGCCTGGGCCTTCTGACTATACCATTTCTGCCTTGGACCCATGGACCAAAACTCTGAACCAAAAGAAACATCTCTTCTTTAAGTTGTGTGTATTGCATATCCTGTTTCAGTGATGAGGAAGTAGCTAAGCCACTCAACATATGAAAGTGGACCCTGCTAGTGTTTGGAGTTTGCATGCTCTGGTTTTTGAAATTGTGGTCATAAAATACTGCTGTTTTCTTTAAAAGCCTATTAGATATTGCAAATACTCTGCTATCTAGTTTCCCTAAGCTCTTTTCAGGCCATCAATAAGAACTACACTGGGAGGCAGATCTAAGTTTGAATTATGACTCTGCTTTTATCTGGCTGACAGCTTGGTCAACAAGTTATTTGACTTTACTAAATTTGTGCATCTGAAAAATGAGTTTGTACATTTGCACCTAAAAGAGGTGTGCATATGAAGATCAATGAAAAGTGATAGTCAAAATTTACCTTATTTAAATTTTTGTATTATATGTTCCCTTGTATTATATGTTTGTATATAATAGCTCATGCTATTATATACAAACCCAATGCTCATGGAAGACACAGATAATTTTTTTATCTATTGTGTACTTGGGTTCTTTCCTCTTGTCTGCAGAATACCATTTGTTCTTATCACTCTTAAAATTCCGCTTTAAATTAGATAAGTGGGTCTTTTGTACCCATTTGTATTACACAACTTTCCCATTGCTGGATACAATAGCCAATGCTCATAACTTAAAGGAGAGCATTAGTTTGGCTCTCAGTTTAAAGGGATTCAGTCCATGGTTAGCTGACTCCAAGACAGAAATATCACTATAGAAGGACATGATAAAGTGAAGCTTCTTAGTTCATGGCAGCCAGGAAGCAGAGTAGGGGAAGAGTGCCAGAGAGAAAGGGGCCAGGGACCAGATATAGTACCCAAAGTCAGGCCTCCACAATACACTCAGTCACACCCAGAAGTGTGCTTCACCCATCCTTTGGGCAAAGACAGACCAACCAAGCTTAACTATAACACTACTTCATCTCCTACAACCTACAAGAAAACAAAAAACAAACAAAAATGCTCTCTTGACCAATTCCTGAAGACAGTAAGACAATATGACAAACATAACATTTACTCTTATCAAGACTTTAGGATCATATCTAATCATATGTTGCCTATCATACCCAATTTACCAATATATTTGGTATTACTTTACTTTGAACCTCTTTTCTTTTTTCTTTCTTTCTTTTTTTTTTTTTTGGTACCAGTGATCGAACTCGGGACCTTGTGCTTGCAATGCAGGAGGTGGAACCAATGAGCTAAATCCCTGGCCCCTCTTTTTTTTTTATTCTTCTCCTCATTTCTAATTCTGGGTATATAAAATTCATATTTATTCTTTCTTTGACAATATTTCTTGATGTTTTGCCACCTATTCCTTTCATTAGAATTATTATTCATTGAACAATATTAACAAACATAAAGGCTTCCTCAAAACCATACATGACGTCAAAAAAGAAAACCACTGTTAATAGTTGACAGTGTGAAACGGCATATAAAAGTACACTTAGGATGGGTGTTGAGGAAGCATATTTTTCCCTAAATACATCCCCTTGATGACATGCTGAGTTCTTGTTAATAGCATATAGTGCCCCATTTTTAACTACAACCTATGACAGATGGAACAGAAGGTTTCACTTTCAAGGAACTTACAACCAACCACACTGGACAATGAAAGTGGATACACCAAATAGTATCATGATTTTTGCATCATGAATTTCATGGTTTGGTACATTTCTACCAGCTTGTTTTGCATAAACAGAGTCTATTTCTACAAATATGCAAGGCTGGTGTCAGAGTAAATGACTCAGATCCAGTACAATACCTAGAAAGGATAATGCAGTGATATCAAATGGACTTTTAGAATTAAAAGTCCACTTTCTATTAGAGAAAGTTGGCTCCTTAAAGGAATGTGTGATGCTATATTGAAAAGCAGCTTCCGCAAAATATCATCTAATTACAGTAAAAGCTCTTTTGTGGGTGAGGAAAACAATACAATTCTGTAAAATTATGGGAGTGGGTTTAATAAAAATTCTGTTGCAACCAGATCACACCTAGGTTTGGCTCTATGATTATTTTTACTGACAACTTTATTCCTCAGCTTTTGAATCTACTGAAGCTCCTTTTTTTTTGTTCTTTCTTCAGTTTGGGAATCATGAAGTTTTCCATGCATATGAGGTTTACTCATTTTTTTCTATCTGCCTACCTATTTTATTACCTTTTATATTGCATGCGAAGCTGGATAAGTCTGCAGCAGAACAAAGCTAATTACAACTTGCATAGCCTAAATATAGCATAATGACAGAGTGTCATTCAAGAGTAACCCTGAGCTGAAAACCCATGCGGCAGGCCCAGGCAGAGGTTATTCAACTCCATCAAGATAGCTCCAGGGGCTGACAGATTGCAGAGCCAGAAGTTATCCCAAAGTTGTGAGCAAGTCACTGAATAATCAGCTTGACTGGGAGGAAAGTTAGTCTCATGTCTGCTTTGCTTATTGTATTTTGGTCTTTATTTTTAGAAAATAAACTTAAAAGTGCAATGAACTTATATTTGATAGAGAAGGGAAACATCAGTTTAAAGGATTAGAAAGCTCTGGACGGAGGTGAAAGAATCAACAGACTAAAGGGGCCAGAAGAATATATTCCTGGGAATGCCATACAGAGTCATCTACAAATGGTACAACCACAAATGGTATAATTCCATGAGTGATAAATGGCTGAGTTAATAATGATGCCCCTTGCCAAGCCTTATGCTTTACATGACTGCTTTTAGTTATCTGTCTTCATGGGTTTTTTTTTCTAGTCTCTACCTTTAGTTCTATGGACATGCAGATCACTTGTTTTGGATATATACGTGCATCTGTCTGGTGTAGGAATTTTTATCATATTGACATATGCAGCTAGTGGTCCCAATCCTTCTACACCCACTATATCAAACACAGAAACAATCTTCCTACCCCGCAAGATGTACCTGCCACTGGCAATTTCATTTAGCAAAGCACATCTGACTTTAGTATTTTGATTGTCAACAAGAACTGTTTGTGCCAAGCCATCATGCTACCTGGGGAAACAAACATGGTTTGGTTTAGCTTTCGAAGAAGAGAAAGGTCATTTATGATGATTTCTCCATGATCTGAGTCTCAGCCTGTATCAAGTTAGTAGTTTATATGATGTGTTTTTACAGTGAAGTTAACGGATAGTGCTTATACATAAAGACTTCATTTGGGGCCCCGGGCGCGGGGGCTGGTGGCGAGGGACGGCAGCCCCGATGGGGCGCGTGGGGCGAGCGCGCTGCTTGGCGAGGGGATCCCAGGGCAGTAGCCCAAGCTGAGCCACTCAGCTCGACCCCTGGTTGTATCAGGACGCGACCCCTCTGAGCTCAGAACGGAGGGGAAAGGCTGCACCTAACAAGCACGGAGCCCGACTGTTCCTAAAGGATCCGAACCATAGTGCTAATGATACAGTTGAATGGGCCAAAAATAGTCCAGGTTCTCGTGTGCAACAAGAAAAGAATTGCCAAATGTGCACCCTGTAGTATGTAGACAATCCTCAATACGTGAACTTTGTTTCCCTTGGAATCTTCTCCTTTCATTCAACTGACGTAACAGGGTTTCAAGACCAGGATTTATAGTGCTCACTTCGGCAGAATATATACTAAAATTTGAACGAAAGAGCAGCATTTATAAATTTCCAGAGTGGAGATCACCTCGCATCAGTCTCACCTGCTGGAACAGTGGAATGAGCAGTGCAAAAAAGATGTATTTTGTGACTGCAGTATTCTGGTTGAAGGAAAGGTCTTCAAAGCACATCAAAATGTATTATTTGCTAGTAGTGGCTATTTCAAAATGCTTCTTTCTCAGAATTCAAAGGAGACAAGTCAGCCAACCACAGCCACATTTCAGGCGTTCTCCTCTGACACTTTATTTTTTTTCCCATTAAGTTTATTGGTACATTTTAGGTATGAAATACAGTTACATTCATCATTGGGACCTTGTACCAGTACATGAGTTTCTTGGTTCTTATTTT
>NW_004624741.1:7996925-8037293 GCF_000247695.1 Heterocephalus glaber | reverse complement strand
GTATCTGTTTTATGGATTCCCTTTGTTTCCTATGTTGGGATTCCATCATGTTCCTCAGATCCTCTATTTTTTTTGTCTGTGTCCTCTCTAGATTTATTAATCATGTCTTGCACCATGAGCACAATCTTTGCTGTTATCTGAGTATTTCTGACTTCATTTTTCCCAGTTCCTCTTTTGTTTCCAGTTCAGAGAGTCCAGGTGGTTGAGTATCAGATTGTTCCATCTTGTTTCCCTTTGGGGTTGCTGTAGGTGATCCAGAAGTCTGTTTTTGAGGCTTGTTTACATGTCTTCTCATTTCCACGGCGGGGCGGGGGAGGTGCTTCTGGCACCCACGTGGCTCACCTTCTCTGCCCTAGGTTCTTGGGATGGCGGTGGGTGAGCTTCCTTCTGGCTGCTGGGATCAGCTCAGCTTCTCTTCCCTAGGAGCTTGGGATGGCGGTGGGGAGCTTCCTTCAGTGTGCTGGGACCAGCTCAGCTTCTCTGCGCTAGGAGCTTGGAATAGTGGCAGAGGGGCTTCCTTCAATGTGCTGGGACTGGCTCAGCTTCTCTGCCCTAGGAGCTTGGGATGGCAGCGGGGGAACTTCCCTCCGGATGCTGTGACCTCCCCTGACACTTTAACAGCTATCCTGGACTCTGTCTATTCCCACAAACTGTTGCTTACTGGGCAGAATGTCATTGAAGTGATGTCTGCTGCCAGCTTCCTTCAGATGACTGATGTCATTGGTATATGTAAGACTTTTATTAAATCTTCCTTGGACATTAGTGAGAAAGAAAAAGATTGCTATTTCAGTCTCTCAGATAAAGATGTCAATTCCAATGGTATAGAACCTTCCTCTTTTTATAGCAGCAGCTGGCAAGAAGGAAGCCGTTCTCCACATTCTCACTTCAGCCCAGACCAGTGAACAGGTGGAATAAGTGGAAAGTCCTGGAATAAGTATAATTATCATCCAGCCTCCCAGAGGAACACTCAGCAACCATTGGCCAAGCATGAAAAAGATTCCATTAAAAAAGGCAAACATTTGAGTTTATCACAGCCTTCTGAAGTTATTCATTTTAAGTCAAGCAAATGAGAAAAATGAACATCCGATTCTTCCAGCCACATCTCCCAGTCTGAAGAACAAGCACAAATTGATGCTGAAATGGACTCTGGTCCTGTAGGCTATCAGTGTGGTCAAGGATCTGATGTCCCATCTAGGAGTTTCCCAGATGATCTTCCCAGGATGCAGTTCAAGTGCCCATGCTGCACACATGTGGTGAAGAGGAAGGCTGACCTCAAGCGCCACCTGCACTGCCATTCAGGAGAAAGGCCCTACACTTGTCAAGCTCATGGGAAAAGGTTCAGCAGGCTCGACCATCTAAATAGCCATTTCCAAACAGTTTGTATTTGATTTTTCATCATTTTACTTCTCAAGGAGTATGTGTGTTTTTCTTTACAGAGGGAAATCTTATCACATAACTCTACCATTAAATAGTCTTCATATTTAATGGTTTTACTTTGCACATATTCATAATTTAATATATACATATTGAGAGAGATCAGTTTTGGTTCTTCTTTGAAATCTTGAAGTAGGAGATATTCTTTTGGTGCTAAATAGTTTTATATTTCCATTTAATTCACATCAAATCTAATTTTTGTGTATGTGTGTGTGGTGCTATGGATTGAACACCAGGGATCCTGTGTACTAAGCAAGCACACTATCATTGAACTGTATCCCAGCTTTTTCAAAAGTTTTTATTTTAGGACAGGGTCTCACTATGTTGCCCAGGCTGGCCTAAACTTGCAAACCTACTGCTTTAGCCGCCTGACTATAGGTGTGCACCTCCACCCCTGGCCTCAAATCCAAAATGTTTTTTATATATTGATCTGTTTCATGCCAAAAATAATGCAAACTGTATAAATGTCTTAAGTATCTAGGTTGGAATCCCCATTTTAGGTACTCAGCACCTACTAGTGATTACTGACTGAATCTGTTGGATAGGATCTCAGTGTAGTTGCTCCTCTCTGACCTCTGCCCACTATATTCCCTTTCTAGTCTCTCTTCACATTCTTTATCAGCTCCTCAGAGAACCAGCAAGGTGAGCTATTTCTGGTCTCCCAATACAAGATTGACTGTCAGCAGTCAGAGTAATTTCGGGGAGTTTGCTGTTTGATTCCCTGGTGATTTAATAAGATAGTGACACTGGAATTGTTCTGTGTTCATCTTACAACAAAATTTTTTTCTAAAATCTGCGTTTTGTTATCTATATTTCATGTATGTTAGGCAAGCTCTCCACCACTTATAAGAGTTCTTTTTAATTTATAGGACAATGTCAATTAAGGTGATATCTTCATACATTTCTTTCTACTTGTTTATTCAACAAATATATATTTCTAAATGTTAGGTACCACAATGAGAAAAATCAGAGGTATCTCTGCCTTCATTAATTTCATAAAGCTATATTTTTTTTCCAGTACCAGGAATCTACTCAGAACCTTGTGCTTGCCAGGCAGGCACAGCACCACTGAGCTAAATCCCGGGGCCCTCATGAAGCTATATTTTTAAAATATAAAATTTAAAACAACCTTTTATATGTCTAATAAACATTATATTTTCTCAAAAAGGATAAAAACAACCTTTTATCATTTCAAAAGCAATAAATATGTATTACTTTAAAAAAATAGCCAGGGGGCCTGGGATGTAGCTCAGTGGCACCGCGCCTGCCTCGCAAAAGCAAGGTCCTGAGTTCCATCCCCAGTATAAAAAAAAAATATCCAAGCACTGTTGTACACATCTGTGATCCTGACACTCAAGAGTTTGAGACAGGAGGATAATGAGTTCAAGGCCAGTCTGGGCTACATAGTGAGTGAGTCCACATTCAACCTAGACTATGTAAGTAACAATACCTTGTCTCAGAGCAATCAAAATTAAATAAAGCTGGGCACAGTGGCATAACCCTCTAATCCTAGCACTCAGGAGACTGAGGCAAGAGGATAGCTGTGAGTTCAGAGCCAGCCTGGGCTACATTCATAGTGAGATCAAGGTCATCCTGGACTACACAGTGAGACCCTGTCTTTAATAATAATAATAGTAATCATAATGATAATATAAAAATAGCAGCAAAAATAAGAAGATAGAAAATAACTACATTTTTACCACTCAGATGTTACCATTCCTAAGAATTCTATTATATAGTCTCCAAAATTTCTTCATACATATACGCATATTTTTTACTAAAATGAGATCATACTGTATATGCTATTTTGTACACTGCTTTCTTTAATGAACAATCTCTTACCTTTCTGTCTCAATAAAATTTTGTCAAACACCCAGTCCAATTTCCAATTTCCCTATAATCCCCTCCAAATACCTCTTATAGCTGGCTTGTCTAAGCCAGAGTCCAATTCAAGATCATGTGTCATCTTACTAAGTCCTTTAAGTGTATGTATTTATTTGTTTTTATATTGCTGGGGATCAAGCCCAGGGCTTTGTGCATGCTGAGCATGCACTTTTCCACCAAGTTACTCCTGTCCCCCACTTTGTTGTTGTTGTTGTTGTTTTGAGATAGGATCTTGCAATTTAGCCCAGGTTGGCCTCAAACTTGGTATTCTCCTGTTTCAGCCTTCCAAGTGCCAGGACAATCTCCTGTTGAGCATATTTTTAATCTAGTGTGGTCTGCACACACACTTTTCCTTCACTCAAACACTGACTTGAAGATCCTGAGCAATTGTTTTACAAAATATCCTATGCCAGAGTTTGTCTGCTAGGATCCCCATGATGTCATCTAGCTTGTCCCTTTATTTTCCCTGCATTTCTATAAACCATAAGTTTCATCTAAAGCCTTAATGTATTCAAGTTAAATACTTTTGACTAGAACACATCAAGGGGAAAATTGTATACTTCACATTGTGTCACATTAGGAGAGACGTATTGGTTGGCCCATCACTTGTGATGTTAATGATCTGTCTTAGAGTGATGGTACTGTGGTTCCACCATTGTACACTTAACGGTGATGCCTTGTGATTAAAAACAAATCTTTGTAAGGCCAGGGATTTAGTTCAGTGGCATCTCGCCTTCCTCACAAGTGCAAGGTCCCGAGTTCAAGCCCTGGTACTGGAAAAAAAAGGGAAAAACAAATCTTTGTAGAAGTATTTTGGCATTATACAGCTATCCATTTCCCCATCAACCATTATTTTAATGGTTTTAGCACCAACATATCATCTCTATCAGAATTAATAATATTAGTTAGAGTTGTGGAATTATTTACTGATTTTTTTGTTCTTTTTTTCTACTATTGGGTAGAATTCTATAAAGCAAAACTTTTCTTGTTTACCCAGGGCTATTTGGTTGCATTGATATACAGGTCCTAAATGAGAAGCAAAATAAATATGTATTTCTTGCTCTTTAATTACCAATTTTCAAAGTAAGAGTTTATTTAATAGCAGCCTTACATGATACAAGTGAGCTCTTTCTGGCTTTTTTGTTTTAAATATAAAGTGTTATAAATTTTCATTGATTTATTGTGTTTGGATCCATAACTCTTTTTCCCCATTCTTTGGGATTGAACTGAGGGCCTTTACCCTGAGCTGTTTCCCTAGCCCATTTTCTTTTATTTTTTATTTTGAGACAGGATCTCACTAAGTCACCAAGTTGTGTGGGCTGGGTTCAAATTTTTCATCCTCCTGATTCCCTCTTCCAAGTGGCTAGGAGTAAAGATGTGTGCCACCACACTCATCTGTTTTCTTCTTCTTACTCCTTTTTTTCTTTTTCTTTTTTAATGGTGCTGGTGATTGAACCCAGTGCCTTTCACATGCTAGACAAGTACTCTTCTACTGAGCTACATCTCTAGTCCTTTTTATTTTGACACAAGGTCTTAGGAAATTTCTCATATTGGCCTTGAACTTGTGATCCTCCTGCGGCAGGCTCCTGAGTAGCTGGCATTAACCAATTCATTTCGAAAGTGTCTTTGTCCTCTCACTTCCAAAAGAGGTCTAGGCTAATCTTATGATTTCTCAACCACAAAACTAGAGTCAGGCAATTCTCAAAAGAGCCTTTTAATGGCAATGAAATTAGAGACTAAATTTGAACAGTAATTGTTATAGAGGTATTATTTCTTCTATGCTATTTCAGTGGACAGATCTAGAAGATACATATATATCTTCTAATAATAAATATATATTTAAAATGAGTTCATGTTGATATTTTTCATTTTTAATGTAATGTTTCCCTTAATTTCTTTGACTTTACAATTATATTGGAATTAGAGGGATGGACACAAATCTCTGTCAAAACTTTGTAACAGAAAGAGCATGTACTGTATGTGGCATTCAAAATGTCTCAAGAGAAATAAGAATTCATTCAAACTGTATTTACTGATTAATATGTCAATAGTTAAGCACAAGATAATAATTGTTCTGAATAGTGTTCCATACATTTCTTAGATATTTTACCAGACTCTATTAGTTTTCTGTGAATTTTTGCTATGTTTAGTGACTTACTTCCATACTGTCCTGACTTTATCTAAATGAATATTCCATAAACATTAATCCAACAGTATATAATTATCATAATTTTTAGATTAGAACCCATAATCTGCCACTCCAACAGCTATTGAACAAAGTTCTTTATTACTAACAAAAAAAAATTAAAAAAATAATGGCTTCATTTAAGAAAATCCTCTGTTCTTAAATGTAAATATAATATTTACAAGCCAAGGTCATTTCACTACTACTATTAGAAACTTTCTAATTGTTTTCATATCATAGTAATATGTTTTTGCTTCAGCTATGAATCATGTTGTATTTTCTATATCATTCTACAGAATTCTATTCCTTGAAAAATGCTGTCATAGTCTACTAAGTTCTCACAGGCAGTATATTCCGTGCCATTTTATGGGTTGTCTATCTCATTGAAGATTTAACCATAGCTATATCCCTTCTACAATTGTCTTTCCACCCATTTGATGCCCTTGAACCTTCCCTTAGTCTTCTGCTTTTTTGGTAATTCCATATGAGAGAGAAGAAACAATTAAAAAAAAGCTTAGAACTCTGATGAACCAGTCTGACTCCTCAGAAGCGGTTTTGGGACTTGAAATGGATTAAAAAGTTGAAACTCCTGGCTTGAAGGAGGTTCAGACATTATATGGAGAGTTCACCAATCCACTTTCCAGTTCTTTTTTTCACTAGACATAGTTATAAATTACATCTTACCTCTTTTTCTAGAATTTACATAGCCTTGTTTTCATTTTGTTCTGTATTTATTTTGACAATTTTCAACAAAAATCATTATTCTATTTACTTTACAGCTACTGAGGAAAATGCAAAAAAAAAAAAACCATAAACTTTAGTATTCATGTGCACTGGTGAATGTGGGAAGTGTGAAATACAACTTTTTTGATAGCTATAAAATTGTCTCATAATGAAAATGGGGAACCTATAATTTAGTTTTATAATTTTCACATGAGTAGTTGAAAATACAGTTGAAGTTTAAAAAATCAGGTTTGTCTTTGGCTATGTAATATAAACAATCTTATAGCTTTGTTTCATGCTCCATTCCATATTTATAACACAAGTACAGACAGGGTTTATGAAATAAGGCTTCTATAGAAAATCTTATGAATAATACAGCAATTATAATCCAACAAATTTCCCAAAGCATATTTTACCTTAGGCAGTGATGGTGAACCTTTTAGAACTTTCAGTGATAAAAAAACAGCTGACTACATGTGCACACCATAGGTTCACCACCACAGTGTTAGAATCTCTATTGTTCTCAAAACAACATTGTTAGATATAGAAAAAGATTTTTACTTTTCTGCAATTGATTGTAAGTATGTTTGAACTTTTACTAAGATATACAGAAAAGTACCTAAACCATAAGTAAATATCTCAATGGATTTTTCTCAAAATCAGCACTTCC
Organism: Heterocephalus glaber; assembly: GCF_000247695.1. The sequence continues at coordinate 8,030,397 of NW_004624741.1, read as the reverse complement.
ATGTAACCAGACCACAAGTTAAAACAAACAAACAACAATACAGTTCAGAAGTCTCATTGGTAGCCATCCCTTCAATTTACCCCCAAATGACTTTCTCTTGCATTAGTTACTTTTGTCCATTTTTGAATTTTTTACAAGTTGAATCAAGGGAAGTCTATTTTAACAGTGTATTTCCATGTTCTGCGCAAAAAAAATTCCATGACAGAAATGGAATATATTACTCAGTTTAAGAAACAATGGGCCTCTTTCTGTTCTCATATGATCCAGATGTATGATAAGGCTCAAAGGGTAATAATAATAAACAATTATTGATCATTTCTATGTTAGATGTGATTCTAAGTAGTACGAACAGAACATGTCACTTAGTTCTCACAACAGCCTTAGCATGTAGAACTCCTTTTTACACAGAAACACAGTAGAGGCAACTTACCCAAGATCACACAGTTTGGGAATGATGAAGGTGAACTTGGGCTCAAGATCTTGCACAATTAGTGCCAACCCTAAAACCACTTTCAAGATCCAAGCACCTCTTCACCATCCCACAGCCAGTGCTCACAGTGCAACTAAAGAGACATTTTTATGGTCAGAATTTGGAAAACAGGGCAGGTGGAGTGGGTTGAGGGAGTGGCTTTGTGCTACTGACATTTAGTGGAGGGACAGCCCCTTACAATAGAAAGCAACCCAGTTATGAGGTTGAGAAGCCCTGTGCTAAACAATGGTTTGCAAGTAGTCTTCTCATTTTTTAAAATGATATCCTGTGAGGAATTACAGAAAGAGGAGGAGATTTTCCATGAAATAGGCCTAGGAGCATTGTGGTAGGGGTGAGCTCCAAGGACTCAGTATGCTTCCTACTTGCATATAGAAAACACAGACAGCAAGGGTCTCCTCCAGTAGGCACCAAGAAAGAACGAGCTCCTCTCCCTATCCTAGGGGCCAACTGCTCTCCTTGGATCTTAGGATCCTCCTTTCTTAAAAATTATGGGTAATTGATAGAATAGAATATCTCTGACATAGTTTTTAACAATTTGACATAAAAAAATACAAGTCAACTTCCCAAGTAAATTTTAATTTAACAGAAAAAAAGAATCCATTTATCAGGACAATTTTTTTATGTTGATCAATATGGTTATATGGTGGTAAAACTGTGAGCTAAATCTCTACTGCATAGGCGAGGTAATTCAGGAGTATCAGTGAAAGGTTCTCTAGCCATAGCTCCCAATATTTCAAAATGCATCAGAATTACCTGTGGATTTTGTGACAGTGAAAATTTGAATTCAGCAGGTCAGGGACAGCAGACTCAGGTTCTGTGTTTCTGTCAAGATTCCAAGGGTGTCTCAGGGGCATTTGAGAACTCTTGAAGTTACAATCTCTGAGCCATATCATATCTGTAAAGCACAAAAAAGAATAAATGGGAGATGTTCTTTGAAACACATACAGAATCTACAATCTCTACTCCCTCATCTCATAAAATGTCTGAATATGAACACATGCTGGGGGCTCCATTTCGGTGTTAGACTTCAACTTTCCAGATATATATTGAAACAGTTAAGAACACAGAATTAGTGGAGGTGAGGGATTAAAAAGGAGAAGAGCAAATATTAATTCCAAGAAATCTAGGATTACAAAGAAGTCTTTGTTAAGTAGCTGACCATAAGGGATCCTGTCAAAACTCAAAGCACCAGACAAGAGAAAGCCTAGAGATCGATAATGAAAATATACTGTGGGTGTTCAGGTCCCAAGGATCTGCAAGGCATCCATTACTGTTACAGGATGTGTCAAAGGTTTAGTTGAGAGCAAAAGAGTTACTATACTTATTAAGGGCCAAATTACTACAGATTGAGTGGAAAGATGTCAGTGTGTCATAAGAAAGAAAGGAGTGGAGGTAGGAAGGCCAGAGGCATCTGTGAACCTAGTTAGTGTACTGTCCCCAGAAGAGCATCTTAAGAGGACAGTAAGGGGTCCTTAGACAGTCTCTGGGGATCGGCAAGTCCTCCCACCATCACAGGAAGGCACACACATTTCTGAGAACAGAATCTATAAATTACAATAGGGTATCAGGATGGGTCAGTATATCTCTCACTTTCTTCTCCCTGTGCATGTCCTGCAGTTCTACATACAGTAAGTCCCCAATTTACAAACACTGGAGTTGTGAACTTTCACAGATATGAATGGACCTTGCATTAAGAATACTCATAGATGCAAACAAATCATGGACATAGCTCATGTGTGTGGCAGACATTGTCACAGTTGTGCTGCTGTGTGCTTACTCTACCGTACAGTAGTGCACAGTAGTAAAGTGCTTGGTCAGAGCCCAGGATTTCAGAAACAAGAGGAAAAGCAATGATGACATGAAGGGGATTGCAAAGCTATAACCATGTAAGCAAAAGTGAAAATAATTGAGAGACTGGATCAAAGCAAAAAAGGTGGTGGACTTCACTTGTCCTTATAACATGAATTGTTCAAGCACAGGGACAATTCTAAAGAACAAGATCATGGAGCGTGTGAAATATTTTATGCTTAACATTGTATATATGTGTCAAAGATGTATAAGACTCACTTTGCCAGACTTATGAATGACTCTGACTTACAAACACTCTCCTGGAATAAAACACGTTTGTAAGTTAGGGACTCACTGTAATGATAACTAGCTGAGCTGTCATTTCAACTCATACCATCCCGCCTCTCCAGTGACATACACAAATACAAAGCTTCTGTTCTTGCTGTAAATGTCAGTCCCCAACATTCTGTCCTATGACTCAGAAATGCCCCAAGTATTAAGCATATCAGACACTTTGAGACACCAATAAGCATGCCCTTCCTAAACCCTGGCTGTTGTGGTCACTTGCTGAGTAAGGCAAGATTAAACAGACAGACAGAGCAGAGATGACTTGAGAAGATTCATGATAATGACAGCTATGGACATGGATGTGACCTTTATCTTCTATACTTAAGCTCTGACTCTTGGCTTTATTCCATCAGAGTTTTTTCACCTTGAAAGGGAATTCATATAAAAAATATTGGAAATGTTTTACTGGGAACTAGAATTGAAAATGATATTTACCTGTAAAATATTTAACTTTTATCATGTATCATCTCTTTCCATAAATGCAAGTAATTATTATTTTCAAATACTGGCCTCTGAAAAAAGTCATGTGTTCACATTGTGAATAAAAGTAATATGGGCTCAAGAAAAATCTGCCATAATATGAAATACACCACACATGGAATGCATTTCCCATTGAAGACAATATTTCTTTCTTACATAAATGTTTCATTTGCCATTGAAATAAATGAAAGTTTAGGAAAGTTGCCTAAACAAAGGGGCTCATTTTTTAACTGTACAGAGCAAAGTATATTCTAGTGTCAATTACTCACAACTGCAAAGGCTACAACATCTCAGGGACATGGTGAAGGGTCATAAGTGGTAAACACACATCCCCCCAAGCCACAAGAGGAAAAAAAGCATGAAATGACAGTCACACTTCAAACATACTTTTACCCACATATAAAATCAAAGAGCATGGGCTCCCATGAGCGCAAACACAGAAGGACAGTAACAGGGAGAGAAAGAGGAAGGAACAGGGAAAAGGAGCACTATGATGAAATTTTTTCTCCTATTTAGCTATAAAAGTAATATCTTTATCATGAATTAACAAGTAGAAATGTGTGAAACTAGGCAAGGGAATAGTACTAAGCTAACTTCAAGTGAATTAAACCTGACTCAACAATTTAAATTGATTGAATGGCTCTGTAAGTCCCAACCACATTTCAGAAACTGAAAACTTAAATCTAGCTGTTGATAAGTTTATTAAGGTACAAGACAGATACTTTTAGCATTTTAAAATTGAACTTCAACATATTAGGATCATATAGCCTTATCTTTGAGGAATGATTTTAAAATGTTGTCTCTAGAGGAAGCTCCCGTGCAGCCATCCCAAGCTCCTAGGGCAGAGAAGGTGAGTTGTGCAGGCCCCAGAAGCCCCCCCCCCCCCGTGGAAATGAGAAGACACATAAACAAGCCTCAAAAACAGACTTCTGGATCACCTACCACAACCTCAAAGGGAAATGAGATGGAACAATCTGATACTCAACCACCTGGACTCTCTGAACTGGAAACAAAAGAGGAACTGGGAAAAATGAAATCAGAACTAATTACTCAGATAACAGCAAAGATTGTGCTCATGGTGCAAGACATGATTAATAAATCTAGAGAGGAAACAGATAGAAAAATAGAGGATCTGAGGAACATGATGGAAACCCAACATAGGAAACAAAGGGAATCCATAAAACAGATACAAACAGATTTCCAGGAGATTAAAAACTCCATCGAAAGTCTGCACAGCAGAATGAACCAATGTGAGGATAGAATTTCAGATATAGAAGGAAAGATTGCAATTAGTGACCAGGAAAAGAAAAATTGCTTTAAAATTATAAAAGAACATGAGAAATCAATCCAGCAGCTGCTAGACGATGCAAAGAAGAATAACATAAGACTGATTGGAGTCAATGAAGAAACAGGAGAGAGTGCAGATGACATAAAAAAACTATTCACAGAAGCGATGGCAGAAAACTTCCCAAGGAGGGGAAAAGAACTTGACATACAGATAAGTGAGGCATATAGGACTCCAGATAGCTTTGACCAAAAAAAAATCTACACATAGGCATATAATAGTTAGGATTCCAGAAATCCAACAGAAGAACAAAATTCTACAAGCAGTGAGAGAAAAGAAACAAATCACATACAAAGGAAAGCCCATCAGAATCACAGCAGACTTCTCAATGCAAACCCTCAAGGCAAGAAGAGCTTGGAGTGATGTATCTTAAGCCCTAAAGGAAAACAGCGTCCAACCCAGATTGATGTACCCTGTGAAACTATCTTTCAAAATTGATGGAGAAATAAGATACTTTTATGATATAGAGCACCTCAGGAACTTCATGAATATCGAACCGGCACTCCAAAAAATTTTAGACAATACCCTAGGAAAAGACAATGAGGATCACAACCCCAGGAAACCCAGCAGAATGAATCCATTGGGCGTGACAAATTAAACAAAAAGGGGGAGAATCCAACAAAAAGAAACAGTCATGACAAGGTTTTTAAAACTTTTAACTTCATCTCCCTAATGAGTGCATAATTCAATCTTGTTATTGTACTGATTAGTATTTTTCTGATTCTAGAGTTGCACACCTTTCCTTGTGCTATACTGGCTATTTATCATCTTCTATGTCTACTTTTTAACTGGGTTGTCTATTAATGAGCTCTAAGAGTTCTTTATATATTCTGGTCATAGGTTATATGCATTGTAAATATGGTCTGTTTAAGGACTACTTTTCTTTTTAATGATGTCATTTAAAACGTTGCCTCTAAGTTACTTTGCTGAGTCTCAGAAAGTATCACCACTCAGAGTTAATATTCCATTTCAAGACCATTTAGTAACAACCATCTTATGAACATATTGCATCTTAATTTTCCTGTTTCATAAGCAGATTTACTCTACAGTTATGTCTGGAGCACTTAAATAAAAATGCTCCTCAAATTTGTTCTTTAAAAAATTTATGAAAAATCTAAACTTACAGAAGAAGTTACAAGAAGAATAAATTGCCATATAATACTCTTCACTTACAGTTGCAAATTATTACTATTTTATTGCATTTCTTTTTACTATTCATTCATTTCTTCTCTATACACAGAAATAGATATAGGTATGAGCAACAGAGCCAATGTAGGTTCACATGTCTCATTTTGTGTGTTGAACCACTTAAAAGTGATTTGTATTCACCACATTTAAAGACTTACTATGCATTTTCCATTAACAAGGGTATTTCTTATGTAATCATGACACAAATGTAGGTAATTTGGCACTTTTATAATACTATAATGTAAAGTTTAAATTCAAATTTGCCAATTGTCCCAATACTGTGTTTTCTTTTCTCAGTGGCACTGGATCCAATCCAGGATCACACATTTTATGTAGCTGATATGTCTCTTACTCTTCTTAAGTCTGCAGCAATCTTTAACTTTTCTTGTCTTTCATCAAATTGTTATCACTGAGGAGTAGGAGACAGTTGTTCTATAGGATGATCCTTAATGTAGCCTTCTCTGGTGGTTTTCTTGTGGTTATACACAATATCACTTTGAAAGCTATGCATAACACTATTTTCCATAATACAATGTTTCTTCAGAAAGGTATTAGCATTTCCAAAAAAAATTGTGTATAGTATATTAAATATATTATGTATTGCAGTATATTATATTATGTTTACGCACCCTGAAATTCAGTTGTGTGTCCCTCCTCCATTCTGTTAAGTAATAAACACACTCCCCGACACATTCACAGTTGACACTGTGGGTAGACAGGCAATACCTTCCTAAGTCAACACCCAGACAGACAGGTATGGACATAACCTGATTGTGTAATTGTTTCTTGCAACTTACAGTATACAAACTAATCTCACAAATATTTGCTTCTTAAAACTACTTTACATAACCTTTCCTCCCTACTCTAGTTTTCACTCTATGAAAATAAATATTTTTCTTATTTTAACATGGCTCTCAGATCAGTCTGTTTTGGTTAGTCCAATATTTCCTTAGAATTAATATTTCAGTTATGCTTTTTGGTAGGATATTTAATCCAGAATTCTTCCAGATTAATCTGTGCCTGGATCTTAAATCTGGATTTTGTCATCTGCTATGGAAGTTAAGCACTGGATAAAATTCCTTTAACATCAAAAAAGGGGAAGAAGTAAAGAAAAGCAAGAGCACTAGAGATGTAAAGGGGTGATTTTGATTTTGAATACCATTCAAGAAACTACAATACAGGAGGGAAAACAATATGACAAACTTCATAATTTCATAGCAACTTGTAGGAGCCCAAATGTTGGTCCAACATCTTTGTTAGCTTGTTGCCACCTTGCAATGGATATTTTAAAACAAAACAAAACAAATTTCTTAGACAGAACGTGCCTCTCTCCAGCCACCTCTATTCATGCCAACACAAGTCCAAAGTTGGCATCCATGCATGCAAAGAAAATAACTTTTGATCCAGGTATAAAACTCTTTTCTAATTCAAAGTCCATCTAATTTTGAACTCCTATTACAAAAAATCTTGATGTGCTTCATGAAATATATATACTAGCAGCCTTTGAAATTGTAGTCTTCTTGATTTTTCCTAAGGGGAGAATTTCAGCATGGTTCAGTCCCAAAGATATCTTTTGTTTTTCAAATACATTTATTTATTGATGCACTAAATATTGACTATATTATGCTTGTACTAGATGCTAGGCGATGTAGCTATAACATAGGATACAGTGAAGTTTCTGCTCTCAAGCAGCTTACATTTTAGTATAATAAGGTTTTAATTTCCTAAGAGATTAGATGGATCATGTTGAGTATAGAAATGATAGCCTTCCTGAAAGCCAACCAGTCATCAGAATGATTATCATAAGTAGTAATCAAAAGATAAAATGAAGTAATTTGAAAATGATCTTTTATGAATCTGTTAATTAGAACAATATTAAAAGCTACCTAGGTAAAACTATACAAGTATAATACCTAAAACTACATTTTCAACACAGCCTACCAAAAATTAACAAGGACTTTAATGATGAAAATGACATGAATACTGTGGATATCTTATAAATATTTAAATCCTACAAAAACTAGGGGAGGTACTATTATTGCTCATGTGTTAAGAATGGGAAGAAAGAATGAGGGGATTTAGGATAATTTGCCTAAATTCACAGAGCCAGCAAGGAGTTGAGCCTGGATTCAACCACAGCAACTCCTCAGAATTCATGTTAGATACTGCAGGCTATATTCTTCTTACCTCAATCTATCCACACTGCAACTATGAATGCAACATAGTCAATGGGCACCTAGTGTGGAAAACACAAGTAGTAGTAACACTGAAAATAATAATTAGAATCAGTAGTTGAAAACAATTAGGCAGTATTTTAAAATTGAGGTTACGTATGCATTAATTTATGCATTAATTTATCTATTCATTTATTTAGATAATAGTACTTTATTTACATATAGTCAATCTGTGTGTAGTCCTATTAAGACAAATGTACATACTCATGTAACTGTCATTCTGATGAAAATATGGAACATTTCCTGGGTCCCACAAAGGACTCTTCTGATGCTGCTCAATGAATTCTCACCCTATCTACAGTCTCAGACATCCACTGTTTTATAGATATTTTAATTAGATTCCTTATCACTTACCATAGTAATGTCAGAGAAAAACAAGAATTTAACAGTTTCCACTATTTTCTTAAAGTGAATCCCATAAAGTGTGTAGAGTTCTGTAAAACAATTTAGGAAAACACAGTAACTAGCTGATATTTCATTTAGAATTTATAGCCCTCAGGCCTTTTAATCTAAATTGATGTGTTATCAATCTTTAGGTCCCTGAAGCAAAATCTGAGAATAAAATCTTAAAAATAGAAAGGAGAACTTTGGCTCACAATTTCAGAGGTTTCAGTACATGGTCAGCAAATCTCTTTGCTTTAAGGCCTGTGGCAAGGTAGAAATATTGTGGCAGAAGGGAATGGGTGGCATAGGAAATCTGCTCACAACATGGCAACCAGGAGAGAGCAAGGAAGGGAGGGAGGGAGCAAAAGAGGAAAGGAGGACAAGATACAGTCGCTAAGGGAAAAATCTCCTTACCCATTCATTCAAACTGCTTGTGGGTGATAAAGTATATGGTAAATTCAATTGATTCTAACTCATGGGCCTATTGCTGCCTTTCCTTTGCTATGCAAGGCATTTCTTCACCCAGTGCAATTCCATGTGAATGTCATGCAAATGGGCCAGGGATTCTTTGAGCCTATTCATGTTAGTAATCGAAGAAATATTGTCGGGGGATTAAATCCATATCCAGAATGTGTGTCTATTCAATGGAGATGATTTATTACTTCTACAATGGAAATAGTCTGAAGTAATCAACTTGCTATGAAATGTTTCCCAGAGTGGCTCCAGGGAATGGTTCCATACTAGGAACTCAATGCTGATCTCCAAAGTTGGTAGATCTAACAATAGACAGGTCAGCCTTGGTAAGAAGAGCTTCATGTCAAGCCAGGTATGCCTATCTCTGGCCATTGTGACCACTGTCTTCATGAATCCTTTGAACAATAACTGGTGTGGCTAGGGAAGGAAGCTGATTAACATCCAAAGAGGAATTACATTGTTTACCTATTTATTTCCAGGCTTTATTGAGGTACGGTTTACCAATAAAATGTGTATTTACTTAAGATATATACACATATATATGCTGCAATATCAACATTCTTTGTTACATTTCTCATTGCTGAGACAATATACCCAACACTCACAAGTTAAAAGAGGAAAGGTTTATTTCAGTTCACAATTTGTAGAGGTTTCAGTCCATAGTGGGCTGGTTCCAAGGCAGGGCAGCATGGCAGAGGGGCCTGGCAGAGGAGAAACAATTCATGGCAGAGCAGACAGAGGCAGCAAGCAGTAAGCAGCAGCAGCAGCCTGACTTCTTACTGTTGTTCATATTCCATCCAGGCTGCAAGCCTATTTATTGATGCCACCTATGCCTAAGGTGGGGCTTCCATCATCCACACACTTAATCCCAGTATCACATCCTTAATTCACATTAACATGCCCTAATCCAGCCACTTTCAAAACTCCCCACTTACAACCACATGAGGCCTTTGGGGGACATCTAGATACAAGCCATAACAGCAATCAAACTAATTAACATATTCATCACCTCACATAGTTCTTTTGTGTGTAGTGAGAAAGATTAGTCCTCTTAGAAAATTTCAAATATATAATACTACATTATTATTAAATGCAGTGGATGACCTTTCGCAAGCACCACATGGGATAAAAACTATTATGATCTATATTGACGCTGGAAGGTCAAAAAATATACCTCTTTCAAAAGATATTTGTTATCAATCTCAAGATTATTCCTTCAAAGTAACCATTCCGTCAAGCCATTAACAATTGCCCATATTGAGCTGGGGATTTAGCTCAGTGGTTCTACCTCCTGCCTCAAAAGTGCAAGGTCCCAATTTAGATCCCCAGTACCAAAAAACAAAAAGAACAATTGCCAATATATCAGAATAGGTATGCAGTCTGGACACTCATGACTCCAGCCATAGTGGATTACAACTTATGTTATAAGGTTTTCCTTTTTTTTTTCTGGTACTAGGAAACGAACTCAGGATCTTGTGCTTGCCAAGCAGACACAGCACAACTGAGCTAAATCCCAGCCCTTAAAGTTCTGCCTTCTGTGTAGATTTGCCTTTATCACTGTTCAGAATCACCCCTGAAAGGGACTTTACCCTTGTATCAATTAATTCAGCTCAATCTAGTATTATATGCCTTCCTGTTGGGCCTAATTCCTTTGGCAAATTTCCCCCACACTTACCAGGTTTCTGCTAAGATATATTAGCAATGTTTTGCTATTTCATCCTAGGTTATAGTGTCCAACTGTCATTCTGGAGCATGCTGAGATTTGACACTAGGCATGGTTCTAGTGAAAATAATGGATGGTTGTGATGAACTCTTAAGAGAATAAATATCGATGTTTAAGGCATCTGTTATGGCTTGTATTTAGATGTCCCCTAAAGCCTCATGCTTTTTCAGAGGTGTCTGAATCTACAATGTATGATTGATTCACAATGTAATGTTAGGCCCAAGGGCACTAGGATCAAGGGTGTGAGTGCTACCCACCCACCCCAAGTAGTATGAATAAGATAAAAGGGGGCAGAAAGATGCTGTTAAGATCCCTTGTTGCTTCTGCTACCTTCTGGCCACCATGAAGTGTTTCTGCTCTGTAATGCCCCACCTCCACGTGCCACTCTGCTTTAGAGCCAGCTGATTATACATTGAAATCTCTACAAACTGTGAACTAAATAAACCCTTTCTCCTTTAACTTTGGGTGTTGAGTATTTGGTTTCAGCAACAAGAAAAGTAACTAAGGCAGCATCTAAGCCAACTAAGTGTATCACAGGTTTTTCAGGCTGAGGAAAGTCAGTCTCCTTGATTAACAGATGTCGAAACATTTCCACTGGGAAAGAGAATCTCAGGTTGAGTTAGGTTCAAGATTGTCACTTTCTCCTGGGTCCAGCCACATGTGCCCCCATTCCAAATTATAGAATCTCTTTATATCACAGTTAATAACCAAACCTAAAAAGATTGAATTCTATTACAATTGTCATTTAATTCAGCAACTCTCACTGCTATGGTTTGAATATCCCCTTCCAATAATCATGCTGAAACTTCATTGCCACTGTGATGGTACTGGGAAGTGGGATCTTTTAGAGGTACTTAGGTCATTCTGGGTCCACTTTTATAATTGGATTAATGCTTTTATTACAGCAACATGTTAGAAGTAAATCCTAATGAGCTCTGGCCTCTCTGGGTTACTCTTGCTCTCTGTCATGTGTGTGTTGCTTCACATGTGATGCCCTCCTCCATATATGATATATGAAGAAGGTCCTTACCCAATGCCAGGGTACTGGGAGTCTCAACCTCCAGAGCTATAACAAATCCTTTTTCTTTAAAAAATACTATTGCATGACTGTGTTATAACAATGGAAAACAGATGCAGATATTCAGCCATGTAAGCCCTGCACCTACAAGGAAACAATTATTTTAAGGTTGTCATGTAAGTTATCTGATTCTCACAGCACGAACTGAAGTCGGAGTTAATAGATTTTATTTTGTCATTTTGTGTTGCAAGCACTCGAGCACACTTAGAAATATAAACCCTCCAAACCACAGCCATTATAGCCATCATTACTGCCATATATTTATGTGCAGTCTCTAAATCCAATCTGTGGAAGACTAAAATATGGTCCTCTGAAAGATATCCACATCTCATATCCTAATCTCTGTATCTTGTGAACATTACTTTATGTAGCAAAAAGGAAAGAAGGTATAGATGGAATTAAATTAAGGATCTTGAGATAAGGAGATTATTTTGGATTACAGAGGGCACTGATGGCAGTGAATCTTTTAGAGATCAAGTAATGAACTACAACCCAAAACCCACTTATTTATCACAAAGTGCCAATGCTGCAATTAAACTTGAATGCTGAGGTTTTAGTTAAAAATACCGATTCTACATTAACATCTTTTGTCTTAAAAGAAAAACACAATAACACACTTCTCATAGGTTCACCACCACTGATATAGGTGAACTCTAAATGAATATATATTCTTCTAAAAAAGAGGCAGAGAGCAGTTTGATACACATAGAAAAAGAGTCCATGTGAAGATAGATTTGAAGATTTTCTAGACCAAGTGAAGAGATTATTAGAGAATTCTAAAAACTACCAGAAAGTAGAAGAGGTAAGGAACAGATTCTCTTTGAGCTTTCAGAGAAAGCAAAGCCAACCAACATCACAACCTTCTCCCCGTCATGCTGGTTTTTTTACTTCCAGGCTCTAGAAGTCTGAGAGAATAAATATCTGTTATCTTAAGTCACCAAGTTTATGGTAATTGGCAATAGAAGCCTAAGAAACTAACACACAATCTTTAATCCTCTCTTTCCTGAGACAATGCCTGATAGCAACTCTGTAGCAATCTGGATATAGTCAGGGGATATAAACTAGAGAGAAGTTTAAGAGTGAAGTCATTACCTAAAGTAGAGGAGCAATTCTAACAGATAAGATAAACCTATAGTAACCTAGGGCTGAGAAAAGTGCCCAGGGAACTTGAAGAGTTGTTTGGACCTCATAGGAGATGTAGTCTGGCCAACAGATAGTAAAGAAGTTTGAAGGTCTCATTAGATAGGAGCTATTCTTGAGTTACAATAGATAGTAAACAATAGATAACCCTCTGGATTATAAGAGCAGGAACTTGTGTTTTTGAAATGTTTTTCTGCTATTTCCACTGATGTGGCTACACCAAAGAATAATCAGCTCTTTGTGTTATGATCAAATTATTCTCAATTTTCCTTTTCAAGCATTCGTGTGCTTTTGATCAATAATGGTGTGTCTCCTTGAATCTCACTGTTCTAATTTGTATTATGGAGCCAATATTTTTCATAAATTTTTAGGAGTACAGCTTATGTTTGTTAAGAAAGCACAGCCTTTGGCCTGGAGAACTTTCAGAGTTTCCCTTTAGGATGTAATGTCAGAGGTCCCTTGTGATGTATACGGTTGCTTTTCTACATATTTACTTACCACCTCCCTGATGCCAAACACCTGCTAAGCAGAGAAGATCCTGCCTAAAAGTGCTCTGTAGCCTAATGACAAAAAGTCAAGTAAATATGTTCCATATTCAGAGGAAGAAAGGTAAAGCATGTGTATTAGTCAGATTTATAAAGGTACCTGAGGAAAGTATCTATATAAAGTGAGGAGGTTTACTTAGCTTACAGTGTGGGAGGTTAAAGAGCATGACACCTGCATATGTTGAGCTCTGGTGCGAGCCTTCTTAGCTGCCTCTAGGACAAGGATGGGAGCACGTGCAGGAGTGAGTCATCACATTTCCATACAAGAAGCCAGAGAAAGCGAAGGTGGGCCCGCTTTCAGACTTTCATAACAATCCTTCTACAAGAATTAATAAGGATCTCAGTAGTCCTTTTTGAGAACATGCCTCTACTAACTGACTGAGGACTTCCTACTAAGCCCACTTCTGAAAAGTGCCATTACCCTCCGTGGGAACAGAGGTCCCAGTACAAGACCCTGGGGTGAGAAACTGCACGCAAACTGCAGCAGCATGAGAGATCACTGCCAGTACACTTAGCATTGTCCTGAAGGAGACTAGAGGCTCCTCTCCACAGAACATGGCATTTGAAGTTGGAATGTCCATAGGTTATGTTTTCTAAAATTGCCAGTAAGGATGCAGATATTAGCCATGTAAAGCTAAAGAAAGAGAGCTTTCTAGGAATAAGACATGTCATTAGCCAAAGCTCTTAAAAGCATGGAGTATTTAGAAACTTCAAGAGGCAATCCAGTCCTATACTGATAATATTGAGAATTCAGAAGAGGGACACTACCAGAGAACACAATTATATTCTAAATATTTGCTTGACCTTTATAAAGTCCAAACATTAACTGCTCCACAGAGGATACACAACCTCTTTCCACATATTAGAAATTCTGAAGGGCATAGTTTCTGCTTACAGTGTGATAAAACTAGATGTTGTCATAGAAGAGAAAGAGTACAATCCTTTGTACTCTAAATTATTAAAATGCATTGTCTTGAGTTTGAAACATACATACTCATAAATTTGGAAAAAAAGAACTTGAGGAAAGAGGGCAGGAGTAAAGGAGGAAAAAAAGATAAGAAGATAGGAATGGAGGGAGGGAGGAAAGTAAGAAGGAAGAGATAGAAGGATGGAAGATGGAGAGAGATGGACAGAAGGACCCAGGAAAGAATAGAAGGCAAGGAAGGAAGAAAGAGAAAGAAGACAAAAAAATAAAGACTAGGGAAGAAAGAAGGGAGGGAGGGAAGGTGGAAGGAAGGAAGGGAGGGAGGGAGGAAGGAAGGAAGGAAGGTAAGAAGGAAGAATCATAAATAGTCCAGTTGTTCCCAATGATGAAATATATTTAATCATTTTCTCCAAGAAATCTTCAAGATATGAATGTAACAGCATGTTCATACCAGAGATAAGATGGAACTGAAAACCTAGTTCACTCTGGGAGCTGATAAAACTAAGGATTTGAATTAAGTATCACTTTCTCCTAGAAGTACATGATTAAGGAAATGGGGGTCAAAAGGCCAGCGACAGTATTTTATCCAAAACATAAACATTACTGAAATACACTTTAGACCAAATTACCTCTCTCAGATCTGGGATGTAAGCATTCCTGCCCTATTTAAGCATGCCAATTTTACTGTGGCTTTGAGGAGAGTTGATCAGGGATTTGGCTGGCCACTTGAGAAAAGGACTATGCCTCAAGGAAGATTATAACTCAAGCAATTAAAAGGCATCCAACTGAGGAGGACCTCATAAAACCTCAAATCCCTGGATCACAGTCCTTCCCCCATAAATATAGGCAAATGGAGCATATATCACTTCATTTCAGAAGATAAGACTAGTCACCTTTCCTTTGTAAACACACACAGTTAGTAGATTTTAAAACTCTAAGCAAGAATGAATCAAGCCCAGCAAGACTTGGCTTTGCCTTACTGGAAAGACCATGGAACCCTATGGTTCTCCTATCACAGGATAAGAGATGGGCTGTCTAAAATCAGAAAAAAACCCTGCATAGAATGTCTGCTTTTTTAATAATTAATAAAAAAAGAAGTAAACATAAGCAGGCACCTGGAAGTCTTGAAATTTTACAGGATTTAAAGATTTCCAGGTATATTTTTGTAAACCAAAAAGTAAATAATATTTGTGGTTTCAATAAATTGCATCTGGATCTCACTTCCTCAATGGAATTTACTATCACAAATTTACCATGAAACACTGTGATGAAACTACCTCTTTGGTTGCAAATCTTTTCCTTTCAAAATGAAGTTGATACAGCCTTATTCACAATGAATAAAAAATGGACACAGTGCCCACAGACAAATGAATGGATAAAGAAAATGTGACCCATACATGCAATAAAATATTATTCAGCCTTAAAAAGAAGGAACACCTTACACATGCTACAACATGGGTGAAACTTAAAGACAAAATAGTAGGTTAAATAAGCCAATCACCAAATGACAAACTTTGTGTGATCCCCTTCATGTGAAATGTCTGAAATTTTTCAAATTCACAGAAACTGAAAGTAGAAAGGTATTGCCAAGGACTGGAGAGAGGGGATAATGGGGAGTTGTTGTTTAGTAGATACAGAGTTTCATGCGTTTCTAGAAGATAGAAAAAGTTCTGGAGATGGAGAGGGTAATTGTACAATAAGTTGAATGTACTTAATATTCCTGAAACAGTCAATTAACATGGTTAATATGGTAATTTTTATTATTTATTTTACAGTAAAGATAATAAAAATTTCAAGATAGCGTTGATTACTTCTTTCCAATTTATTTTTGGATAACTCAATTCACACCCTTCCAAAAACTTTGTCATTGCCATTGATTTGAGAAATAGCCTATCACAACTGTCCCAAACTCTAGTCTATATATTTCTTTTTTGAATGAATTTGATCAAGCAGCAGAGTAGCTATTACTAATTAAAGAGAAGAAGTTAAAGATACAACAATTGTATTTTTTATCTCGTGTTGACAGAAATTCTCCATACATAGAATCTCACCTCTGGGACTGACACACATAAACACCCTAAGATCACGAGGTTGCCAATCTCACAACTTAGTAATGGACAAGGAGACAGGTATTTCTCTAAAACCTAAACTTTGCAAAGCTATAAATTGGATATATGCTGCTTCCAGCAGTCATAGCCAAAATATTGCTTGACCAGTGTGAGTTTTTTGCTCATTTATTATGCTTCTAACTCATTCTAGAAACACCTCTTGCTGGAACTTGTCCTATTGGATTAGTAGATTTGGTTGTCCAGACATTTCACTTACTATAAAATATGAATGTTCTAGGAAAGATGAGAGTAAGGAAATAAGTGAGGATTTGGCCAAGGAAGGATAAAATCTCCCAAGAATAAAAACACAACTTAAAATTTAGAATAGGCTGCCCTCTTATTAGAAAATATGGGAGAATTTAACTTTTTCAAATGGCATAGCTTCCATTGTTTCTGAATTATCTTTAAGAATTATTCCTATTTTCAGTGTGCTTACTTCTACTCCATGTTTCTTAGAGACAACTGTTAGATCAGAATCACATTTATATTGCCTTAACAACAAGCTTGGAAAAGTAAAAATACATGCAGCCCATCTCCAAAATGATCTAGTTTTATATGAAGACCTATCTATTATGTCACAAGCTTACAAAAGTTAAATGCTTACAAAGAAATCCTATGTGTATTTATGGGACAAGAACCTAGACCTTTGCTCTCAAACTGGTATGAGTTATTTCCTCCTATTTTCATTACTCTAAATCCTCTTTGCACCCAAAACAACTGCACAGTATCTCTTCTGTGGCTCATTCTCACCCTTAGGGAAATTACCCAATGTGTGATCCCTTTCTGCTGTTCCTATCAAAGAACATCAGAGATAAAAGACTTGGAGATAGAGCAGCAATGAAGATGACACCCTAAATTCAAACTTCTGGACTTCTTCATCTTAACAATCTGCTTGTCAGCAATAACACAACACAGAAGCAGCCTCACTACTCAAAATGGCACTGGTTCTCTCAACTGTGGTTCTCTGAACTCTGGAGAAGCTTCTGGGTTTATAGAAGAGAAAAAACAAACACAAATAAAAAAGACACAAAAATTCTTCCAAATAAAAGTAATATGTTTAAATCAATATATTGACAAACATGTAAGCAAATGTAGAGGGATTGTGGAGCCATTAGAATGTATAACTTCAAGTAGAAGATTGAGGAGCATAAATTCTAGATTATCAAGGTTTGCTCAGATTTCATTCCTTTTGTCTTTCTTACTAAGTTCAAATTAAAAAAATTCACTGTCTAGCTATATTAGCAATATATGTACTAATACCATTACAAAAACAATGAGGGTTTTGTTGAGCTGCATAACTTTGGAAAGGGTAGAGTTCATGAAACTAAAGGCAAATGGAAATAAAGTCATTTTCCAGGAGGGTGTAAGTTATCAATTCTGATTCTGCTATATTTGAACACTGGAATTAAACAATTAAGTCAGTGAGAGTTTACAATTAAGTAAACTGAGCATAAGTGGGAGACAGATTTCTCACATATGGGAATGTGAGATCACAGATAAGCAAGGAATAGAAGCTAGACAGCTCCATGTGTAATGTGTTAGAGTTGGAGACATTAATAGGAATTCATGTTTAATTTAATATAGAGCCAGATGGCCGCATATAAAATTATTTAGAGATACATATATGTACATAGGTTACTATACATGTACTTAGATCTCAGTTTCTAATAGCATTCTCCCATTAAAGTTACCAGGCATTTTTGAGGGAATGGATGATTTTAAGATTGAGACACAGAATATACAATATGAATCCAAAGTGTTTGTGGTTCCCCAAAATAAGGAAATGGTGAAAAGGGAAAAGAAAAAACCAAAAGGACTCACAATTATAAAGGTCAGGTCAAAGGGAAAAAGAGCCAATTGAAAAAGTTTCTAATGGTCAAAGCTTGAACAAATGTGTACAACAAAATTGATTAAATTAATAAATAGAAGAGAATGAAAAATCTGTACAAAGAATTTAAATATATATGTGTGTATATATATATATATATACACACATATATATCTTAAGAACATTACAGAATTCCCCCCACATTCATAGAGATTTCTCTCTAGAGAATAGGGCACAGAAGCAGAGGAAAGATAACATTAGAGTTCTGAAACCTGATGTACTCTATCTTGGTGATCAGGGAAATATCAAAAGTGATGTCACACTGATTGCATGTATTCTTAATGTTAAGCAATGACCACAACATATCTCTGTGATCTTCATCATAAAAATAATAACTGTAGTCTAATTATGAGAAAGTATATTTCATGAATCTCAATGAAAGTAAATCTTACAAATTATAAATCTTACAAATTATAGATGACCAATATTACCCAGAACTATCCAGGTCATTAAAAAGAAGAGAATCTGAGTAATTGTCACACACACACAAGAACAGCCTAAGAAACTATCATTAGAAGTAATGTGACACATTGGGTGAAAATGGCAGAAGAAATAAGTAAGGAAATCTGCATAAGTCATGAACTTTAATGAATAATCTACCAATCCTGACACATTAATTTTAACAAATGTATGGTGTTAATAGTATAAGAATGTGAGTTTAAATATAGAAAATTCTTGGTACTTCACATTTTTGGAAATGTCATATTCCAAAAAATGGAGAAATTAAGGCATTCATAGATAAAACTGAAAGAATTTGTTCCTCATAGACCTGTCATGGAAGAAACACTAAAATAAATCTTTCAGGCTAAAATGAATCTATTTTCCACAATATGGCATGAGAAAACCATCAGTCAGGAAAATTACACAAGTAAATATGTGAGGCAAGATGAATACATTTTTGGAATACTTTTTCAGCTAACTTAAAAGGTAAATACATTAAACAATAATTAGAAAATTTTGTTCATGAGTAAAATTTACAATTATCTGATTTCTATTATAATAATATCACAAAGGGGGAAGAATGAAACTATATAGGCATACAATTTTTTATATTATTGAATTCAGTTGGAATTAATTTAACAAGAAAAGTTCATTACAATATTGAGGGCAATCAGCAAAAGGAAACACCTCAAAAAATATGTTTTAACAAAACAGTAAAATTTCTCTGGTGTGAGAAACTGAAATTGTAAATAAGGATTAAAATGAATAACTGATAATGTGAAATAGGAAGAAAGGGTCCAAAGAAGTAGGGGAAGTGGGAGGGGCAGGGGAAAGGAAAGAAGGGAAAAGAAAAAATATGAGAAAAGGAAAAAAATTTAAAACAAAGTCTTTTTAAATAGAAAGGGGTGGAGGAGTTGAAGGGAGGGTGGGGAATGGGGAAAAATAAGAACCGACATATATCATGTAAAGGTATGAGAAATGTAACTGCATTGTATACCTAAAATGAACCAATAAAAGAATTTAAGAAAAAAGTAAGACACCAAAGAATTAATATAGTTGCCAAAATACATCTATTTAACTCCAAAGGTATGCAGCAAAGGAGATAAAGAGAAACAAAAATATACACACATATATAAAACAAATAGCAAAATGACAGACATAAATTCTCTTATCAGAAATTAAATGTAAATGATTATATATTTTAATAAAGATTCATAAGAAATCAACATTATGTAACCATATTCTATCTACAAGAGATACTTTTGAAATTTAAAGACACAACTGGTTGAAAAATAAAGGGATAGAAAAAGTTGTGATAAACAAAGAGTAACCCAAGAGAGGTGAGTGGCTGTACTAATAACAAACAAAATAAACTTAGTGACAAAAAATTGTTACTAGAAAAAAGATCCATTTTATAATAAAGAAGAGTTAATCCTTCAGAAAAGTAGAAAATAATAAGCACATAAACACTCAGCAATATTGTCCTTATATAAATAAGGACAAAATGATTGAACTGAAGTCAATAGTCTCAATTGAAGATTTCAATATGTAACTTTCAAGAATGGACAGAAAAACTCAGTAGAAAATTAAGAAAAATTTGGAATATGTGAAAGACACAAGAAACCAACATGACCAAAAAAGGCTATGAAAAACTCCATAATAGAATATACAGTTTTTCAAGTGCACTGCCACTTTCTTTAGCATAGATTATGTGTTAAAATATAAAGTACCACTGAATACATTTGTAAGTATTATAGTCATAGAGAAATCAATCTTCAACCACAACATAATAACTAGAATTCAAAAATAGAAGAAAAATTGGGAAATCTACTAAAGGAGCAATCAAGAAATATACCCCTAAATAACTAATGAATTGAAGAAATTACAAGGAACATTACAAGTTACTTAGAAATGAATGAAAAAAGAGCATATTGATTTCAGGTAACTTAAATGAAATGTAGATTTCTGAAAAGATACAAACTACTAAAACTGACTCAAGCAAACAAAATATCAAGCCTAAATCAACACATGAAGAGATCAAATTAGTGATATAGAAACAACACTAAATCCTGTGACCAAATGGCTGGTGGTCTTTAATAAGTATGTTTTTTAAAATATAAGTTTGTGACAAACTGTTCCAAAAGAAGTAGAAGACAAAAAAGACTTCCTAGCCCATTCTTTGAGTATCCAAAATAAGAAAAAAGACATAACAAGAAAATTCAGATAAATATCCTTATGAATATAGCTGCAAGTATAATCCAACAGAATACTACTAGCAAACTAAACCTAGCAAATATAAAGGGTTATATACCATGACAAATGAGATTTATCTCAGGAATTCATGGTCAGTTAAACATCCAAAAATCAATCATACATTATACCATATCAAATAGAATAAGCTAAAAAAATCACAAGATCATTTAATGGACTGAGAAAAATATTTGACTAAATAGAGCACTTTTTATGGAAGAACACTTGACAAATTAGTAAAGGGAATTTCTTCAATCTAAAAAAAGACATTCTGTTACAACTTATAATTTACAGATGGCTAATGGTGAGAGATTACATGTTTTACCCATCATATCAGGAAAATTGAATGCTTCACTGTAGGAGCATGAAGAAGACAAGACATCACTGCTATCTATTCAACATTGTTCTGAGTGTGGAACCCAGGGTAATTAATCATGAAAAATAAAAGGTATCCAGATTTGAAAGGGAAAAAGTCCATCTTTCTTCATTTCAGTTGGAATAAACCACTATTCTGTCTTCTAAGTCAAGTTGTAAAAATAAGAATCACTAGGGATAACATTTAAAATTGCCTTAATATTGGGGCAAGAATTTAGCTCAGTGGTGCCGTGCCTGCCTCGCAAGCGCAAGGTCCTGAGTTTGATTCTCGGTACTGAAAAAAGAAAAAAATTGCCTTGACATTATATGTAGAAGGATCTTGCTCCACCCTGGGACAGAGACTTTGAATTCATGTCAGTCCGAGATTTGCTTGTTCTGTTGCTCTGATCTGGAGTTAGAAATATCAGGATAGTAACTATAGCCAGACCCACTGAGATTACATGATATATTAGCAGGGGTGTTTGAGTATGAAAACATTTCATGAAGATATAACTTACTGTCTTAATGTGAGCATAAATTAAAGAAAGAGTATTTTATTTTATAACAGAAGTCTCCATTTCTGCATTTTAGCCTTAAAGTGCTGAGCAATAGAAAATTTCACTTCAGAGTGAAATCCATTATAAACTCATTAGGTCTAGCTAATGAACTAAAGAACTTCATGTGTGTCACCAAAATTCCTGCAGCAGAAAGGATACTACATACATATAATATCAAATTAAAATGTCTTTTTCCCCGTATTGAGGATTGATTCAAGGGAGTGTGGAGCTACATGCCCAGCCCTTCTCATTTTATTCTGAGACAGTGTCTTAGGAAGCTGTCCAGGCTGACCTTAAACTTGCAATCTTTATGCCTCATTCCCCTGAGTAGCTGGGATTGCAAGCATGCAAATGTCTTTTATAGGATATGTCATAAATATGTACTAGTAAAAACAGCACAGTGGATTCTTGGTTTAATATTGAAGATTCCTCTGGTAGATTTTTAAAATGATTACCACATTTTGTTGCATAGAATGGATGTCCTTTCCTTGTAACTCTACTTACTGAAATTCTCTCCTTCCCTCAAGAGGGAATCTCATGCAGCCATTTAAGGTCCATTTGTCTCATCATTCCTATACAGTTTTTTTTGTCCAAAGTCTAGAAGCTGTGAGATTTCTGTATACGTTAGTTAGTGCTTCTCAAATCTTACGGACAACCATAATATCTTATGAAAGTATTATTATGATTCAGCAGGTTTGGAACAGGCTATAAAAATCTCCTTTAATTATTTTGTGGCACAGCTGATGCTGGTAATGCACAGTCCATATTTTGAGTAGAAAGCACTCAAGCCATATATTTTCACATGGTACTGTTTCATGACTATTTCTTGTGCCTGTTACCACTTAAGCTCAGAGTCTTGATTACAGAAAAAAACTTATTTTCCATTTTTTAATTGCCTTTATCTCCTACCTTGGTGGTCATTAACACTGTCGACAAAAAGTAAGAATTTTTTAGCAAGAAACAGGGCTTTATTCAACCATTGCTCATACTAACCTTGACATGTACAGTGAATTTGCAGTGATGGTAGTCACTTTCACTCACTGTCTCAGTGGCACACTCGTAATTGCCCCCAGATGTACTAATACTTATTAATCTCTCTGAAGTGATGTCCTGAGAGAGTAACACACTGAGTCACTGACATGGCATGGCAAAATTGCTTTCCTAAAGGTAATACTCAGAAATTCTGGATAATACAGCCATGCTTGAAAGAAAGAAGAGACCACGGTCTTGTACTTAGGATGAAGAGGAAACCAGAGATGCACACAGAGGGGATCCTGAGGAATGCACTGGAGTATTAGAGCAGAGTTAAGCCCTGGTACAGGATCAGGGGACTTACACAAAACCAGTGACAAAAGAAGTGAGTTCTGGCAGACACGTAATGCATTGCCAAGGTATCAGGGACCATTATTCGTGATATGTCAACTTCATTGGATTAAGAAATACCTAGCAGATTAGTAAAGCGCATTCCTTGGTGTGTGTCTGGGTGGGTCATGGAGGCATGAATGCGGATGCTATGGATGGTTCCTGGCCCCTTCCTCTCTGATACTGTCCCCCTGCTTCATTTCCCAGCTGCCATGAACTAAGCAGCTTTGTCATGCCATGCCTTTCCTTCATGTTGGTTTCTGTTTTGGAGCCAGCTGACTACAGACTGCATTCCCTAAAACTGTGAACCAAATTAGCCCTCTCCTCCTTTAAGTTGTGGGTGTTCATTATTGTGTCCAGACACATGAAAGAGACTATTGCTCAGCCATGAGGAGGATCATTAGCTGGCAGCATTTTTGTGTTGTCTGTAAAAGGTTTCCAACAGCCTCAAAGCCTATAGGTTCGCCCAGCCACTGACTGAACCTACCTTTCATACAAGGGCCTGACCATTTCTGTACAATGCTGACATTCACTTATGTGCTAGAGCTCCCAGTTGCCTAAGAAAAGACTATATTAGAACTGTGTCAAAATCTCATGGCTCTCTCCCTTCTCTCAATCTGTCCCCTCCCCTTTCCATTTACAAGTGTCATTCCCCAATAAATGTTTCCCTTTTAACTAACGTATCATGTCCCTCCTGGAAGACCCAAATGACACTTTCTCATTGGTATCTGCAAAGTGGAGAAGTAGAACAGAACATACTCCTTAGGAACTTCTGTTAGTCTATGTGCTGTGATCAAAACATATGATGAGTATATACATTTAAAAATTTTTATTACACTAAAAAAATACTTTGCCATTAACTCAACTCAAAATATTCCTCACATTTCCAACACATTTATCTCGTCATTCTTAACATTTTCTGAACCAGTTCTGGATGTCTTCTTTTGCGAGTGTCTTTAGTAACATGGACATGGCTGCCTCAATGTTCTGAATAAATTCAAAATATTTACCTTTCATGGTCATTTTAACTTTGGGAAAGAGGCAGAATTGGCATGGTGGTCATAACCAGTGAACAAGGTAAATGAGAACAGATGGTACTGTTTTTGTGACCCTGCTTTTCCACTGGATGGCATGTGGCAGCATCAAAAGTGTATTTTTGATAACAACTCTTGCAGGCACTCATGGAAGAGATTTTCTAGAACAGCTTCAAAAAGTGCTAAGAATGATGGGATAAGCATGTTCAAAGCAAGGGAGAGTATTTTGAGGATTAATGGCAATGTGTCTTACTGTAAAACAATTTTAAAATTTGAACATTCATGGTATTGATTTATCACACTTCATAAAAATTAAGGAAACAACAAGTGGTTTCAGGGCTGAGGGTACACAGAGGATTTGACATAAAGGGACACAAAAGAACTTTCTAGCATAATGCAAATAATCTATATCTTTACTGTATGAAATTGTATCATTTTTTTAAAATTCTCAACTGGGGACTCAAAAAGGTAAACTTTACTGTATACAAATTATATCTCAGAAAGCATACACAAAACATACTATATATTTTAAAATGTACAAGGTGAGCTGTGATTAAGAAAACTGACACTGCACCATACATTACACATTGTACCATACCTTTTATGTACATTCGGATTTCCTCAAGATATTAAATCAAGTTTAAAACCTGCCTGGGTTGTATGCATACATTGTGAAGGCAGAGGTTAACTCATAGAAAAAAGTGAATGGTTTAGAGAGAGGTCCATTTGTAGCTTCTTCTATATCTAATATTTTATATATCTATATTAAAATATAACAGAAGCAAATCCAGCTGAACATTATCTTTTATAACATCTCCACTGCAAGTTTTATATTATATTCAGCATTTTTCTTTATGTTAAAAATATCTCTTGAAGAGAGGACAGAAAAGAAAAAGTGATTCTTTTAAAAAAAGAAGAAAAAAGAATGAGAAAAGAGAACTCAATGTGATATTTTAGAAAATAATTTGAAACCAGGTCTCATCCAAAGTTCTGATCAGTAGTAGCATATTTGGTTACTTTCTCAGGAGAACATACCTCATGAAAATAATCAGTATTTGAAAAAAAATACTAGGATGACTAGTTTATAAACTGAGTTACAGAGAAAATAACAGTATTGTCATGATCAAGGAGGAAACAGCATAATATATATCAGCACTTGGCATTCAAAGGTTTTTAGAAACATTATGCAATTAATCATTTCAAGGATTTAAGAGGAAACAAAATCCAATCTTTCTCATTTCTAAAACTGGAGAAATAAAAGACAACAGCACTTATTCAGGTTTGCAAAGGAAGTCTGTCTTGTCAGCAGGAGGACTAAAGCTCCCTTGTTATGTTTTTGAGATTGCAGTTCAAATGACTTTGAAATTGTTTAATCTCAAAATATTCTTAATAATTTCAAAATCATCTGCTTATATTTGGCCTTTATTCTAGATGAGAGAACAGCTAATAGACATTATTTAAGTCCCTCTTTTATTTTATCTTTTCCCAAAGTCTTTTGGGAAGTTCTCCAGCTCTTCCATAAGAATGGCACTAAAGCCTTACAACTAAGCGACATTCCCTTTGGATGTACCATATCCCAGACTAGATACTGTCACTTCCCAAAGAACCAAGACAAAGTTAAATATTTATTCCCCTATCATAAAAGTAATAATCCCATACTAAATGAAATAAAACTTCAATTTCTGCTTTTGTGATTGTTTTATAAGTAAACCCATGTAATTCAACTTATGAAAGATACAAATATAAATTTTACCATTTGTATTTTGCATTTCCACATATGAATGGTAATAGTAAAATTTGATAACTCTTGAAAGATGACTAGGTTAATGAAATAATTAAGGTCATTTTATTTTCTTCAAAAATAAAAAAATGAGAATACACATAATTTGTATGATATATTTGAACTACTGTCTTTAGTGTTCCCTTACTGTAAGCTGGTTCCTTTTATGCCATTTTACCCACCTTTAAAGCATAGCCAAAATTCTTTGAACCACAAGACAATAAAAGGATGTAAAAATCCTACCAAAAAGGTAACATGGATTGTGAGAAAGATTGGAACATTTAGAAAAATAAAAATATAAAACATTTTTTATACTTCTGAGAAGCATTATTTAGATATTCAATGTCATCACATTTTCTAAAAAGATTAATAGTATGGAACATACAAATAAAGAAAAATTTTGATGAGGCTTTATTTTATTTATAGTACTGTGATTTTTACTTCTTTTATAAAACTGAAATATGATCAATTCAAGCAAAATAAGTAGTAGGAAAAAAAAAAGAAAACGTACACACATGCATAGACACACAAATTTTTTCCTCACCCAGACTTACCATCGTGAATATTAGAAGGGCATTATCTCAAATATTTCCCCTTTTGAATTGGTATAAAATATCATAAAAATAAGATTACACTCTAAATGTCGTTATAATAAAGTATCTTAAATAAAATGTTTCATAAATCAAAGAGCATTTATTTTCCTTCATTTTTCCCTCTATCCTTCCCTCATTTCTACTTTTCATCTTTTTTCCTGTTGTTTTCTGTGCTAATCAGCTTTTTGCTTCTGTAAGAAATCTCTGAGGTAAATCAGCTTAGAAAGAGGAAAGGCTTATTTTGGCTCATGGTTTCAGAGGTTCCAGTCCATGGCTGCTTGGCCCTGTTGCTTTGCACCTGTGGTGAGACTGTACATCACAAGGGAAGCACACATCAGAACAGGACCTATTCCTCATGGTAGCCAGAAGCAAAGGAGAAGAATAGGCCAGAATCCCAATCGACCCTTAAGATCTTGCTCCTACTGACCTAACTTCTTGTCCACTCAGCTCCAGATTTTAAAGGTTTTACCACTTTCTAGTAGTGCCACAAGGTAGTGAACAAGCCCTTGACACATGGATATTTGAGGAACACTTACCCAAGCCGTATCAGTCTGTCTGACTTTCAGCCTTTCTGTTATCTTTCTCCCTTTCTGAGGCTTCCTCTTTTCTGAGAAAGTGTTGTTATTCCCTTTCTGTTTTAATTTATTTTTTGCTAATTTTCATAATTTTTAACTTATTTTTATCTAGCACTAAACAAAAGATATTTTAGTTCTTGTTTTGTTTGGGGTTTTCTGGGTGAAGGTCCATTTTAGTAGTACATGTGTGCAGTACATAATGTTTATATTCCTTGTGTGGAGTCATACATGTACATAAAATATTTTCTTTTTTTAATCCCTTTTCCCTCCCTTTCCTTTAACCTCCCTCCGTTTCTTTATCTTCTTCATATATGAGAAAGGTCTATCTCCCTACTTCCTATTATCTATCTTTTATTTTGCTCTTTATTTATACTTTGGGTTTCTCGTATAAGAAAAACCATGCAATATTTAAACTTGGATGTCTGATTTATTTCATTTAACGTATTCTCAAAGACATTTTGTGATCTGGTTTATTCTTCAGTGTCAATATGAAAATACTTTCAAACTTTTTCCTTTTCACGTATCCAGTATATTTTTTTCTGTTTTTGTATTTCTTAAATGTAAAAAATTCTTCTAAGACCTTTAAGAATAAATAAATGAAGAATTATAAACTTTTGAGAGGGGAAAAGATGGACAAGGAAGACCCCAGATGTATTACAGAAAAACAGAAAACCCTGTTTTCTTTATAGGTATTTTTTTGAACACCATCTGAAAAGTAGATGGAACTTGAACTTTGAGTGTTATGTTTCACAGAGTGAAATGAAGAGAAATCCAAATACAGACCTTTTTTCTTAAGTTCTTTGGGACAGTTCATTGAAAATCAGGTGCCTTTGAGGCAGCTTCTGAGGAATCCCAATGCCAAAGCTTCACAGGACACCAAACAAAGAACCCTAAAACTGTCCATCTTGCCTACTGTAAGCTAGAGTAAGACACTATCGTGAAGTGGTAGCAAAGTAAACCTTGCTTGCTTTGTTCTTCACTTGAGAATTAATTACTTAAGACACAGACCTTGTCAAAATAGTTCGTTTATATTTCTAAATAAAAAATGAAATAAATAACAAGTTTATCTGGCCTACTAGATATTATGAGCTCCTGAGGCTCTGCCTATAGTATGTCAACATTCACCTTGGAGATAATAGAGCATTTAGTGGAGCTTATGAAAATACTGGCTGAAACAGCATTAAATTGAGCTTATTGGTTACTCTCAGAAAGTGTTAACGTTTCAATGCATCAGAGACTTATTTTGTATCTTCATCATTTTACGTTATGATTAAGATAGATTTGTACATGGAAGACAAAACTCCTAACCCTTTTAACAATACAAAAAAATCTAGTTCCATAATATAATACATATGACTTACTAAATACATATTTTAAGTAAAATATTTTAGTAATAGTTGTTATCTCATGGAGCACTGCTTATAATCTATCCTCTAAAGTTCTCTCAGGATAGGATAGCCATCTTTTTTCAATTTAACTTGACCCAGCAGGATGTTTGAAAGCCACGTTAGAACAAACAGTTTAGCCAATTAAAGATTTACGCCTTGATGAATTGGTCTGGAAATTCAACTGGCTGTTAAATAATCATCTAATTGAGACCATGGAAGGGACAATGGGAAGTCAAGCAGGAATGACTCTCCTGCATCTGGAATTGAGATGAATTATGTGCCCATAAAATATGAGGTGGGTATCAAGTTACTCATTATGTTACACAAAGAATCAAGGACACAGGAAGAGCAGTGCAATTAGTTAAGAGAATCTGCAAAATTAAAGCTCATCAGTTAAAAAATCAACTTCGACTAGACAGAGAATACCTATCATTAGAAGCGTGGTAGGCAAATTGTGATTTGAGTGGAATGCATTTGTGTATATAGACTCAGCCTATACAATGGCTTTGCATACATTTTCATAAATTAGGCTTTGTAAACAAGACTGATTGGATTCATTCCCTATCATTATCTTAGTGACCCAACAACATGAGATTTTTTTTTTAAAGATGTAACAGGGTGGGGAGGGTGGCAGCAGGCCACACTGAACAGCAGTATGCTGGACAGGGGAGTTGACTCCATGCTTCTCTTATGTATGGTCACCTGTAATGGGAAATTCAGGAGGTATAAGTTGTAAAGATTGAAGAAATTAATTTATTGTGCCTTTCTATCTAAAACTAAGCCCTCATGGGCTTATGACCTTATTTCTTTGGAATTTCCCAGAATAAAAG
Source organism: Heterocephalus glaber (assembly GCF_000247695.1). Next base: position 8,001,095 of record NW_004624741.1, on the reverse strand, counting down.
AGGAAACTTTCCACTGACTTCCCTTTATATGGCTCTTGTCCTTCCTTCCCCATTCTGATCTGCTTCTTATGCTGAGAACTGATTAGGTCTGGCTCATGGAACAGCATCAATTGTTCTAGATGTTTTATAGAAATTAATATCAGCACTTTTAGAGGACTGGAATTTCCCACCAACTTCTAAGAACTGGCAAAGGAATAGTTGTTAAAAATAGTTATTATCACTTGAGAAATAATTACCTAAGACATAGACATTGTCAAAATAATTTCAGCTGGAGAAATATTCTCATCTATGGATAAACTTCCAACAGAATTTTCTGCTAGCTCTATACATATCCAGCCCTTCTAAATCAACAAGAAGAGAAATACAAGTCTGTGTAAATCACAAAGATAGGTATCAACCTATATATGTACACACATATGAAAACAGGATCACTTTGGTTAAGAGTAACGGGTCTGTCAACAACTCAAATCATTCTTGTTTTAAAATATTAATGAAGAGGTTACTAATGCAGTTCAGTGCTTAGCATACAAGAGTCCCTAGGTTCAATCATTTTCCAGCACAGAATTAATTAATTAAGTAATGAACAGAATGAATGACTGAATAAATAAATGTGATGATCATAGTGAAAACAAAAACATCCATAATAATAATAATTCAGTGTTCCCTGATACACACACACACACATACACATATATATAAATTGTTCATACTTTCTGCCTTTTGCCTTCCTACATAATTCTCTCTTTACAACACTGTACAACACATACTACATGCAGTTTGAGTATTAAGATTCAGGAAGCTTCTACCAGGGCCATAGCAATCAGAAAGATACTATGAGGGCTCTCCCTGAAATTCTCTCTCGATCCTATCAGAGGTTCTAGTTGAAAAAACATTCATTTTGTTCTTTGGTATAGAAGAAAAAAGGAAGCCTTATAGCTTCTTGAGGATTACAGTGACTGTCACACAATTCACAGACTACTTCATAGCCTTGTTGAAGCTTTTGCTCCTGCCAAGACAGGCTAAAGCTACTTGAACAATGTAAAAATACTGGGGCCGCATAAAAGGAAAGCGAGGAACCCTGAATGCTTGGTGACTCTTGAACCCAAGGTGCTTAGAGTTTCCTGAGACTACTCCTGAGCTTCCCTGTGGCAACCCAGAAATGGCACAGTCAAGTTTTACATTGTCACCATCCACAGCAGAACACTAAGTCTCTGTTTCTAGGCTCTCATTACAGGGTAGATAAAACCAGGTATAATGTTTCCCCTTCAACAAGGTCAGAAGAGAAAATAGGTGGAAAGATGCCAGTTCTGAAGGGAAAATAAGCAATGAAAAAGTCTACAGATTAACTGAATTTATTGGAAATCAAAAGAAAAGAGATCCATGGCCTCTTAGTCACTGCTATATTTAAAGGAAGTGGGACTGACATCACTTTCTCTCCTTTTAAATGTTTAGTTTAATATTTCCTTTAGGGATAGAAAGAGCAGTTGTCAGAATTATCCAGAGAAATGGAACAAATAGGATGTGGAAATAATATAAATATATGTATTTCCTTTTTATAAGGAATTGGCTCACACAATTATGGAGACTGACAAATACTAAGACCTGTGACAAGCTGGAGGCCCAGGGGAGCCAATGTTAGTTCTGGTCCAAATTTGAAGGCCTGACAACCAGGACAGCCAATGGGGCTCCAGTCTGAAGGTCAATGGGCTCAAATCTCAGGAAGAGCCAATGTTTCAGTTTGAATCAAAAGGGAAAAAAAATAAAACAAAACAAGCAAATAAAAATAACGTCCTCGCTCAGAGCCAAACAGGCAAAATGTATCCTCCCTACTTGGCCTTTTATTTTTTTCCAATTTGTGTGTGTGTGTGTGTGTGTGTGCGCGCGTGTGTGTGTGCAGGCAGTACATGCAGTTTACAATTTTGTTCTATTACTGCCTTTAATCAACTGTATGGAGCTCACTCACATTAAAGAGGATAATTTCCTACACCAAATCTACCTGTACAGATGATAATCTCACGCAGAAACCCTTACAAACATATCCAAATCAATATTTGACGAAATATTTCAGCAACCCATGATCTAGCCCAACTGACACAGTAAAGTTAATAACACAACTATCTCATAAACACAACACAGAAAGAAAAATCAGAAAGAAAAAAATAGGCCTGGGTCCTTAGTCACATTAGAAATTAGCCATAAAGGGCTGGGGATTTAGGTCAGGGGTTTCGCTGCCTGCTGTGCAAGCGCAAGGACCCGAGTTTGATCCCTGGCACCGAAAAAAAGAAAAGAAGAAGAAAGAAAGAAATTAGCGATAAAAACTCTAAGGCCCTTACCCCATACTTTTCTTTATGTGAAAAAGAAAAGCCAAATTTGGTCATTGGAATTACATATTAATGCCAATGCTGTTATACATAGCCAAACACATTTTCTGCTCCCATACATTAACTGTTCTCCATCCCATTCCTCTTCAAGCTCTATCTTTGCCTGCCAAAATATAGTGTTACTGTTCTAAAACTATACTTGTGATTCTCTTTCAATGTTGTAGCAGCTGATATTGATGACTTATCTATATCATTCTGGCTTTAGTCAGTGTAAGCCATACGACTTCTATCTGCCACAATGTTCATCTCCACCTGAAAGCTTTCTTCCCCACTCAAGAATTCCCCTGACCCTCTGGTTTTGAGAGTTAACATCCCAGAAACAAGCCTCAGCCAAGGACTACAGGAGCTGGAGCATAAACCATCTTATTCTCAAGGGGACAACCATGAAGGCTGTGCCCTACACAATTTTCACATTTCTCCTATGGATTTCAGTCCCAGTTAGATACAGAGGTAGACCCTTGATAGTGCACCCTAAATTGCCTACCTCCCTTCCCTGGCCTATTCTCTCTTCCCATTTTTATATTTCAAGGCATTATCTGCTACCCTAAAAACTGCTAGCATGAGAATCCTTGTCTCAGAGAATGCTTCAAGTAGAACACAAATTTAGACACTCTTTCTGTTTTCTCAGACACGCTAATCCTTCACGTCTCATCTTAGAGAGCACTGTATCATTGGCCACTGCAGACATCTCTAAACATCCACCTTGGTTTGGACTCTCTGTTATAAAACCTTACAAAACTCTCACTTTTCTTTCATAGTGATAATAGCACATTAATAATACAATCGCCTATGTAATTATTTGTTTAATATCTTAAGTTCCATTGTCATGTCTTTACACAAGGCTTAGCATAAAGTGAGCATTTAATATGCTTTATCCATGGAATGAGTAAATAAATTAATAAATATGGGTGCCTTTTTCTTCAACTCCTATCAGTTCTACCTCTAAAATGTGTCACTTCGCAGTTGTCTCCATCGCCACTATTAATCTAAAACCACCATAATTTCTAAAAGGTATGTTCCAAATCATCATAATTTCTAAAAAGTAGTAGGATTCATCAGAGTGGGCTTCTAGATTCTTATTTTTTTAAATAACACACACACGTACAAAAATGAAAACTATTCAGAGAAGAACAATGCAAGGGAAAATAACTACAATAATATTCAAATACAGTAGAACTCAACCAAAACAAAACTGAAAAGCACTTAAACATTTTTCCATACAACTTAAAAAAGCATCTCAAGCACCAACAAGACACGAGAGGATGTGAGTTGTTTCAGAAAGATCCCCAAAACCAACAATGAACAAATAGTGGTCTGGAAAAAAACTCCAGTTAGCTAACAGACTCCACATAAGCCAAGTTTCTCCCTAATTTAAATTTCAATACAGTCATACAACACGCGATGGAAATACAATCCGAGAAATAAGTTATTAGGCCATTTCATCCATGTGTATCCTTATTTACACTTTCAATTTCTCACACTAGAGAAACTATTCAGTATTTACATGTATGTGTCCTATTTATTTCGCTTAAGAGTATGGCCTCAATATGCATCCATTTAGCTATGTCTCTAGTTTCTCCTTCTTTATGGCTGAGTAGTACTCCATTTTATTAAAAAAAACACATACATCTTCTTTATCCAGTTTCCATTTAATGGGCACTTGGGCTGTTTCCAAGCTTTTGCTATTACAAACTGTGCTGCTATAAACATGGGTGCACATATATCACTGTGGTATGATTCTTTTAATTCTTTGGGGAAGATACCCAGCAGGGGGACAGCTGGTTCAAAT
>NW_004624741.1:7959733-7985842 GCF_000247695.1 Heterocephalus glaber | reverse complement strand
TCCACCACCAAAAAAAAAAGTATTTTAAAGGAAATTCTGTACCTACTTATTTTAGAGGGATGAAGAAGAAAATTAAGAAGGAATTTACATTCTATCTACTCAAAAAATCCCAAATAATAAGAATTATGTCTTTCCATTATCAATATTCCACATTAGTATAAGTTGCCTAAGGTTTTCTATGCTCAGATTCAGTCACTGGTTAAAGAATTATTCTCTATTAAAAACAAATCATTTTCTGTTATTCTTCAAGTTATCTTCTATCGACTTGGACAGGTTAGTGTGATTTTATTTCTTCTTATTTTCAAGCTAAAATTTGTTGAGCATTGCTATATGTCTGGTACTGTGCTTCACACTCATATTCTCATTTATATACACACATTTTAAAATCCCTATGAAATGGATACTACTGTTATTACCTCCACTTTACCTCTATGTGTACAGATAACAAACTAAAGATTTAGAGAAATTAAATAATTATTCCATTGTCATGTAGTAGCAGAACTTGGGTATGAACCCACAACATTTTAATTGCAGAGCCTATAACCCTAATGATACTCATGTTAAATGTCTCATGATAAAGGGTTTTGATGAAGTCAAGTTTATCCCTGTGTGAAGCTTTAGTCAGTGGCAGGAGAACTTTTTTGTCTAATGAGTTGCTCACTCACAAACGTAAATGAACCTGAAATGCTTGGACATGGTTTTTATCAGAAGAAATACTGCTAGTGAGGATACCAATGTAATTGCCAAATACCCAAATACTTTAAAACAAAATTATGGCCTGTTTTTGTTTTGGTTTGGTTTTTTGAGACAAGGTCTTGCTATGTAGTTCAGGTTGGCCTTGAACTCACTGTGTAGCCCAGGCTAGCCTCAGACTTGTAGTGATCCTCCTGACTCAGCTTCCCAAGTGCTGGGATTATAGATGTGTGCCACCATGCTCAGCTAAATTAAGGCATTTGATCTTTATTCACTAGTATTTGGTAATACTACTTGAATTTCTTAAACTCTTGCTGTATAACTGCAGGGGTTTTTTTAGGGGGACCACTAAAATTCACATTATGAGCATGAACAAATAAAATATATCACACAATTATTTTGTTCCAAGGAGAGAAGCCATCAGATGCATCCAATATACAATATGAAAATCTGTTATGTTGTCATCACAGTATGTTGTGACTGATTGGCTATGATTCATACCGACAAAACGCATTCTTGAGATCCACTGATTGTCATATGAAAGCACTAATGTTCATTCATTCCTTCATTCACAGGTCAAAACAAACATTCATTCAATGGTTTATTAAATATTTCATGATTTATCAGGCACTACATTTGAAGGTATAAATAAAATAGTAAGAGAGACAAGACCCCTGACCTCAAAGATTATATATGTGTAGAAGGGAGAAACTAAACAAAGATATAAATACATCCATAGTATATCTCAAAGTCACAACAAATAGAATTCTTTGATATAGAAAAAGGGGGAAGAATCCTTCAACAACCAATCTTGAACAAAGTATCTTGATGAGGTAACAATTAAATGAAACCAAGTGGATGAGACAGCTAAGGAATGCATAGGCAGAGGATCCTCAAGACAGAAGACAAATGGGATTGGAGGCAGTAATCAAGGAAAGGAAGGGTATGTAGTGAGGTGGGAGACGTAGGCAGGAACTCTGCTGATGGCTTGGATTTTCCATTAAGTGTGGTTGAAAAATATTTCAACCAGAGAAGGTTATAATTTGATTTGCCGCTTGCAAAGAACCCTGAATTCTATGTGGAAAGTATTATTGGGGTGGGCAAAAATGAAATCAGGTAGACCGATAAGAAACACCTGGAGTAATCCAAGAGAAAATGGTGGTGGTTTAAGGAAGGATAAAGGAAATGTAAATAGGGAAAAAGGTGTGTGATTTTAGATATATATTGATAGAATCTAAAGGAAGAAGTCAAAGATAATACACAGAAGCACTTTACTATACTAGTAAAACAAGAGAGGTCAACAGGAGGGCTAGACAATCCAAGAAGGGGGAATGCTGAAGGGTACATTGGGCAACAAAAGTACACTTCAGTGGAGTGCTGGTTATATACATAAAGTTTGAAAGTCTATATACAAATCAGAACTTCCCGTGATGATGGAAATAGTCTGCATCTGTAATGTTCGATACTGTGCTTACTAGCCACCGATGGCTACAGAGCCCATGGAATGTGGCTCGTGCAATTAGGAGACTAACTTTTGAATTTGAATTTAATTAATTACAATTTAATTAGCCAATAATTTATTCAAAAGTATTTGTTGAGTACTTGGTTTGGAAAGTATAGGTGCCCCCAAAAATTATATTCTGGAGCTCTAATCCCAAGTGTGATGGTATTTGGAAACTAAACTTTTAGGAAATAATAGTTGGCATCATGGGGGCAGGCCTGATGCAATTATTGCCCTTAACTAAAGGCACATGGAAAGATTTCTCTCTCCTGTCTCTGGAGAAAGGGGAGGTGATATGGGTTCACAGTAAGCTGGCAGCTGGCTACAGACCAAAAGACTATGCCTTGGAATGAAACCTATCTTACTTCTAATAACATTAAGCAAAACAAAGTCTTGCTGCCCTAGAATGTATACAGAATGTTATTTGAAGTCGTGAATGTGGATGAAGCATGGATAAGGAAATTTTAGAGAGAAAAGACATTAGAGCCAAAAAAAAAAGGAAGAGAGAAGAGCAATGGAGAGAGAACAATGGAAAGAGAAGAAGAGAAGGGAAAGCCTCAGAAAACTCATTCTTTGCAAAAAGTAAAAGTCCTGTATTGGTCAGCTTTCCATTGCTGGTACCAAATTATCTGACACTGTAACTTAAATCAGGAGAGATTTATTTTGGCTCACAGCTTCAGTTCATGATCAGCCAGCTCCAAGACAAAATATCATGGCGGAAGGGCATGACAGAGCAAAGTTATTCAATTCACAGTATCCAGGAAGAGGAGAGAAGGAGAAGGACCCTAGAAGAAGGGGCCATGGACCAGATACAATCCCTAAGGTCAGATCCCCTTGGCCCACACAGATACACTCAAAAGAGTGCTTTACTAATCACGCTGGCATCTCAATTCAGTTAAGCTGACAATCAAGATTAACCACCATAAGCCCCAACTACCTGGGGTAGCAACTGCATTAGTTGTTGTGTATTGGAAAAGTGAGATGTCTAGATGAGAGTCCCCCACTTTTTCCAGAGGTATGAGCATTATTTAGCTATGATCTTTCATAAATTAGAAAGGCACAGCAGATCCCCCGATACCTTATCTGGAAGGTAAAAGAACTTCTCAGTGGGGAATCTGGAGAAAAGGCGATCAGGGAGGGAACAGATGTCAAAATCCTTCAAAGAACTAAAACTGAGCATCAGAGTTTCTCCTTTTGCACATCTTTGTAGATTTATTTCATTGTATAATGAAAAGAAGTTAATTCTTTTTCAATTCATTTGACATTTACTAGAAATCCTTGGGTACTCAATTACAGCAATAAAGGTGTTGATTTCTAAACACTGAAGGACCCAGAAATTATTGACTAATTACAATTTTATTCTTTAGTCCTGGCATTAATGCAATAGATAAAGAAGTCAGAGGGATAAATAAGATCTATCTAGGCATTGTTCAATCAATTATTTCTGAAGAAAGGGCATCATATGCTATTCTGCATGCACAAACCACCTGAGTAACTTTTTAAACTACTTACTTTCTAATTTTATTCCAATCAGAAAAAAAACTTCCCCAGATGACCAAAATATGTCCTAAACAAATGATTTCATCGTTCTCTTAACCTAAGCTTCAGAATGATTTTTTAATTATAATCAGTAGTCTTAGAAAATTAATCTCTTTAATTACTGGGATTGAGCTGTAAAGTATGAAATTTTCACAGAGGTTGTAGACACAAAAGCCTAAAAGGAAGGGAATTATTGTAAAGCATAGATCTTATTTGACAAAACATTCTAAGTGGCCTTTTAAAACAATTAACTTTCTTCTCTGTGATATCTCTTTAAATTCTCATTTGAGCAGACTTCCTACCTAAGTTTGCTAAGGTTATTTTCTTCCTTTTTTCCCCCCTCAAATCCTTGCACGTTAACTTAAGTGTCCAACTACAGGTAAAAGTACAGCCAAACCCAGGCCATTACACACATGCTACTCAAGCACTCTGTTACTGAGCTATAATCCCAGACATTTTGTACTCTTTATTTTGAAACAGCGTCTTGCTAAGTTGCCCATGTTGACCTAAAACTTGTGTTTCTCTTGCCTCTGTTTCCCCAGTTACTGTAATTAGAGATGTTTGGCACTGTACTCAGCTTAGCTAAACATTGTGAATGAAAGCAATATATTAAAAATATAATAGAGAAAATAGAAATCATAGCTCATCCATTTGGATCTTGTGATCTCCATAAAGCAATCTTCCAAAAGAGAGCAATTTGTTTTTTTAAAAAAATCAATGTGAACTACATCAATGGTTCATCTTTTAAAAGTCTGTCAGTTTGACAGTATTATTTTCTAATTGCTTTTCAGATTTATAAAAGTCTCTGCCCTTAAAATTGAGCATATTTTCATTGAACTGAGCCTACTGAGGGCCAACTGCCTTATGGTCCCTTTAATAAATCCAAACAAATTTATTGGCCATCTACTCAGTGAGAAATAACACAGCAGGTATTGTAAGTCACATCAGAATATAGTATGCTGTAGTGTATCACCAGGAGCTAGTAGGTAAACTGCATGAAATACTACTTTTTTGCCTATGTGGTGCAAAAGTGAGAGAGATTGCTCTGCTTTGCTTTCGGGAGAGGTGACAACCCCTATGGGGAGACCCCAGAACTACAATTTTCAAAATTATGGAAATGGCAACAGCCAGAGTTGAAAAGGTTGGGGAGAATGTACTGGGTGGCTAGAATAAAGTGTCCCCAAAGAGGATTATGAACACTGAGGCTGAAGACTCAAGAGAAATATAATGGAGGACTCAGGGCTCCACTGAGGATTTTAAGATTTTTTTTTCCAATTTTTAACCGAAAGTAAATATTTTTTGTCAAAGCCTTCACAGTAAGCTACATTCCCAGTCATTTTTTAAAATTTTGAAACAAGTTCATTCTAAGTCACTAAATTGCCCAAGCTGGCCTGGAATTCGCAGACCCCCCTGCCTCAGTCTCCCCAAGTGCTGGGATTACAGGCTCGCACCACCATGCCCAGTTGGGCCGCAGTGTTTTTGAAAGCTTCTAACATGCTAATGTACATTGTAACTCTCCAAGAAGTAATACGGTATGTCGTAAACTTTGATTCCTTCTTAAGGTTTTCTTTTCCTTTTTTCTCATAGAGTTTTGGGAGTGAAATACAAAGGGACTTTACCCAAACATGACATCTATTTATTTTTTTTTTTATTTTTTGGTACCAGGTATCGAACTCGGGTCCTTGCACTTGCACAGCAGGCGGCAAAACCACTGAGCTAAATCCCTGGCCCCATGACATCTATTTAGAAAACTCTATTTTAGGGAATTTGAATGTGCTTCATAATTAAGCTAATTAACAGAATCATATCAGCCTAAAAAGTAGTGAGGTTTATACCTACTATGGATGATCAAAAGAAAAAACAAACAGCAAATCTTAAGTGGGAAGATAATTTAGCATCTTCTAGTGCTATTTGATAGTTGAACAGCCTTTAAAAAATAACATCACTTAACTGTTTAACTTCTAACAAGAGAGGCACTCAACTGAAGAGCTCAATTGCCTTTCTAGTTTATTATTTTGAGTTACAAATTTACTTTTTGAAGCTGTGTAAACCACCTTCACAATAGTACTTTATGTAGTGTGAAAAATTCATCTTATTTCCCTTTCTCTCTTTTTCCAGTATTTCTAGTTGTTGGTTCCATGACCCAATCTCCAGCCCTTCCATCCTAGTCAACCTTTCTTCAATGCTCCAGTTTCTCAGGGTTTTACCAACACAGATTCCAAATTCTGAACATTTCGTATCTATTTACACAAAGAAAAATCATTTGGGTTAGTTTGGGCTCAATATTAAGTTGTGGTTCACTAAATTACTGAAATAAATCATTTGCATGTAAACTTGTGCACCTTCTCTAACTTTTCCCTATGACACTAACCTCAGGGAACTACACTGAAATTCATCTCACTGTCACTGGCCTATCTTCTTGCACTGTCATAATCTTTCTGATCTTGATTCTTCAATTTGATCAGTCTTTACCTTAGATCAGATTGGATATGAGATAAGAAAGGACTGACTTCAGAGCTCTGTAACTAGGAAGACACACTACTGTTCCAGGTACAATCACTCCATCAATCACTAAAGTGTTACTCATCTCCCATCAGTGACCACCCATTCTACCTGAGCCATAAGCAACTATTGAGGCTTACTGGAATCCACATATACTATGTGTGCTCCCTTGGGCAGAGAAGGGGAAGACAAGAGCAAAGTAGAGCAAGTCTAGTCCACTGGGCTAGCTCCTTACATCACTCACCTTTCAAGAGGTCTCAGAATTTGTCTTTTTGTTTTTGAAAACTGGCACATCTGTCTGTGGAATTTTGCCTTTTCTCCTCAGTTTGGCAAATTTTACTTACAGTATTTCTGATATTTTGCCTCCATGTTTTCTTAATACAATCTCGCTTTCCTGACACTCACGTCACTATTCCTATCCTGAATGCCAATTTTTTCTTTATGTTGAAACAGGAGACAATTGAGCATCATGTTTTAAGTTTATTCTATCCACTCTAAAAGGGGAAAAAAAAGATTCACTCCTTTATTTGTCTTGTTCTGAAACAAGATTTGTCAACCTCCACACTGTTGACATTTTGAATGAGATATCTCTTTGTTTGGGGGGCTGCCCTGTGCTTCGAAAGGTGTTTAGCAATAGCACTGTCTACTTTCTACTGGAAGCAAGGAGCAACATGTCCTCCCACCAAGTTGTGACAATCAAAAATGCCACCAAACGTTGCCAAACGTCTACGGAGGATGGAGGGTGAATATTGTCTTGATTGCAAACTGTTGTTCTGAACAAAAATTCTCCCTAATGTGTACTCTTTTTATTTAATTCCATTCGAGATAATTCAATGAACCACCTATAATTAAACTAGAGAAATAAGCCTTGAATTCATTAAAAACAGAAATAAAACGTCTATGTATGACCTTAAATCAGAGAATTAGAGGGCAGGTGTTACAGGTAGTGAAACTAGAGCCAAGAAGTATTAGTAGTAACTACAAGAATCATGCATAATGAAGGTCTAACATGAATTTTTCTCAATATACATTTAAGCCTCACCTACAGTTCCAAAGATCATGCAGTCTGTGAACAGGTCTGCTTAACTTCCCTCTCTCGGTTGTATGACCAGCTTTCTCCCCTTTCACCCCTTTGGGCCCCGAAGCTTTATTTTTGCATTATTTCTCTTTCCAGTAGTATTTCACGAGGACGCGCAATGCTTCCTGGTGGCTGCAAAATGTCCCACGAACAACAACAAGAAAAAGAATAGAAGCCTCTGAATGCCCCATCATTTTCTTTGCCCAAAATCTGGATTGGGGGATCTATTGCCCCCTGGTGGCAGGATAGACTGTTGCTGCTTTTACTGTAGTTTGGGCTCAGTTAAGGGCTAGGATTTACATTTAAGACTGTTATATATCAGTTCTGTCAAGGAGCTAGCATGACGATGTCATGTATTTTTTTCCCCAAGAAAAATGTTGGGCCAGCATGAAATACATTGTTTATTTGGGCGAGTGACTTACATCGATTTTTTTTTCCACGAGAAAGGTGACATGTCTGATGTTTGTGTCTTTTGAAGCAAGAAAAGATAAAGGTCTAATGTCTCTATTTTAATGATTTTTTAAATTTACAGTGGTTGAAATTAAAATGCACTAGTGAGAACAGACAGAACTCTTGACTTCACTGATCTCATTAGGACAACTTTATTCTCTTTCTGTAAGAAATGTCCTAATGAATTGGAAAAAAATAATCAAAGACAAATATTAGATCCAGTGAAAAAAAATCTTTCAGAACTGAAAGCAAACTGACTCTCTGAGTCTACATTGTCAGATTTCGCTCATGAAATGGAACTTGACATCTGTGTGTTGATAAGTTATTGTGGAAAAATTTTCTTACTTCATAAGATTTTAATTGCTATGGCTTCTAGTCATTTTAATATAAATGTAGAAAAAGACAGAATGTTTAATGAATCATAGAAAATCACCTGGATGAGTTAAATATATTAGTCTAGGTCAGTAAGAGCTTCACTGCCTGACAAAATTGATTTTCAGCCATTTGTAGCATTTTCAGTAAAGAAAGAATGATAATACAGAATGGATTTAGCACCATCTTAAGGTTTATTTCAGATAGACTGAGCCTTATGAGCATAATTTGATTCCTTGTATTTTAATGGATTTATCTGTAAAGAATTACATCAGCCTGAAATCTACTATATCCATGGCTCTGTTAGAGACTAGAAAACAAATTCAACATCCCTCTTCCCTTCAGAGATATAGCAAAGATTCTTAAAATAAATGACAAAGATTCTTATAATAAAGATTCTTATGATAAAGCCTTTCTTCAAGGAATAAATTCTTCTTCCAAATATGTCCATCCTAGCAAAAGTGGCCTAATAATGAACTTTGCATTCACCTAAAAGAATTAATTCACTGTGATTCTTGATTGATCAAGAAGCATTTGGGTACATAGAAGAAAGACAGTGGATAAATCCAAATAATGAACATGATTATGATCCAGATTAGAACTGTACAAACATACCCCCTTCTACAAAGGCAGAGTTTTGATCTATCAATCCCTGTCTTCTTCTTTGTAAGAAGCTAATTCAATGAATAATGACACCAGAAGCCACTGATTGTATGTGGATGACGCCTTGCTCTCCAAATCCCTTAAATGAGCACCACACCCTTGCACATGTGTTGGCTGGCTTCAAGGCAGCAAGCTATACTAAATGTCAAGGCAGACTGGAGATCCTGCCCTGCAAGGTGCACTATAACTCCCATAAACCACTTGCCTCATCCTGGCTCAGAGGCTTAGAAGAAAATCAGCAAGCATCAAAGCAGGTGCTACTCTAGCCTCTGATGTCTATGGTCTGAGGTGGGGTGACAATGTGCTATAGAATTCATCTGTGTGTCTTTTATGGGTCTGGGAGTCCTCTTTACAAGCACTTTTCCCACCTCAAGGCAAAGGCAGGTTTACACAGTACACAGTCATCCTGTTCTGTCTTCTGTCTTCCACTCAGCCATCCCTGGGTATGTGGAGTTATAGGAGAAACAGGACCCTGTGTTACATAGATTAGAAATTATGAGATCCAGGGGTTAGATGTTAAACTAAATACTAAAACCTGAATATTGGAAGACCCTAAAGACTTTTTGTCTTTAAACAGCAAGCTACTCAGAAAAGGGGGTGTTCAGTTCAGAGGCCTAATTTGACATTTGTAACGTTATCAAGCAAGAATTCAGTATGTTTTTGGTACCAATTTTTGCAGAAACTGGTCCAAAATAAATAAGCAGCACAGCTGTGGTACAGAAAGCCTCCTGTGTAAATTTTTTTCATGTGTGTGGCTTTTTAAAATGAATTTCCATCAATCTTTCCATGGGTTTTGGTCCACTTTAGTCTGACTATAACTGTATTTTTCCAAAAAGCTAAGGGAGGTGACTATCTATCAGGGACCATCTCTATTACAGCTTCTTTTTTTCAGGTTGGGTTTGAGGCTGGCCACATATTTACTCAAAACTCTTAATATGCTACAGAAGTAGGTTTGGTTGGAAGTAATGCAAATGATTACATTTGGGAAGCTTCCCACCTCACTGCCCTGCTATCTACCTCGACCTCCCTTCCTCAAACACTCAGAATTTTTGGCTCTGCTATTTATAGTTCACAGGGCAACTCTTGCTTCTCCCACCCACCCTTGCTCCAATTTGAAACACATGCTGGGAAAGAGAGGAAGGAGAGTTTGTGGGAGGAGAGGTGGAAGAACCACACCCATTGTGAAGCCACCAATCCATCCTGTTTGCATGTGGTTAAACATCCAGAGGAGAGTTTGCTGAAACTTATTTCACTGCATCCACGATCACTGGTCCAAACACACTTTGGTTTCTTACTGTCTGACTCATTCTAACTTAGACACAAATCAGTTTCTTAATCATGATGGAGGAAAAACCAACAAAGGGAAATGCCTCCAGTTGTAACCCCTAATGCTTGAAAAAAAGGGGGAAGAATAAAATCTTCCTCTCATAATTTTCTTCAGAGTTGCCACATTCTGAAGGTCCTGCACCTGGTCCTCTTAAAACCTAATCCTGAAAGTTGTGCTTCATAGTAAATATTAATAAGAGAGAGAGAGAGACAGACAGACAGACAGAAGAGTTGTAGTAGGATTCTGGCAAACTTCCTATGCTATAAACTCTGTCCATAGGCAACTGCTGGCATGTGTCAACTTTGTGTTAATTGACTCAGACTAAATGTTAGGAGTGATGCTTAGCAATATTATTGTGTCCTTTAGCAAGAGCCCCACAGAGGTCTCTCAGATGGCTTCTGTTCTATATATTCAACAGTTTGTTTTGGATTCCTTTATATCTTTGGTCTTACAAACACTATTAAGTTTCAAACCTTCATCTATAACTGACTCTCTCTTTCATATGTAGAAAAGCTGATGAGAAAATAATTAAATAAAAATTGGTGGTGTCATCACTACCATGATGACAGGTAAAAACTAGGGATGTTGGCTATGCTTCATGTCCAAATAAGAGACAGAAACCTAGGGTCAAGAAATTCTGGCTTAAATTTCAACTCTTCTCATTTTAGCTGGGTAACCTACGGCAAGTTATTTAAAGAATCTTCATAAGACTTGGTTATCTCACCTATGAAATGGTATAGATGAGAATGTGTGGGTCATAGGAGAGATGTAAGAATTAAGTCATATATAGCATGCAAAAATTGTAGCACAGTACAAGGCACAGAAATGATAGATATGCAAATTTTTTGCAGAAATTTTCAATAAAATGACATTTCATTTTAAATTCAGAAGGAAATTCAACTACAAGACTCTAAACTGGATGTGAACCATGTCTCCAATTCTACTTCTTTTAAATCAAGAATATTATTTTTGAATATAATGTATTTGGTGATGATATAAACTTCCTCACTGTGCTCCACTCTTTCAAAATTGGGTGTGCAAAACAAAATCTAATAAATATTAATAACTACCACTGTCATTATATTGTAATCCACTCTTTTAGAGAGGACATAGTTGATATAAGCACTTAGCCAATTAATTAACATCATCCAAATGTAAGAAAGATAAAAATACCATGTGAATTTCATTGTTATCAAGATCTGTTACTGAGAAAAAGCCATCCACCAGAGGTTGAACACTTTCCAACAGGAAGATCAGTCTTAGAAAATGTCAAACCACAAGGGAGTTTCCAAAGTTGATTGATAACAGCTGATCATACATCTTACCTATGGTGCCCCCTTCCCTCATCCACACACATAACAGAAAAAGAAAGCACAAAACACAAAATGGACTTTCCTATCTTCCTGGTTCTCAAGTCCCATTTGGAATGTTGGGGTTCTTCTCCTTCCAAGCATTCCCAAAGTGCTAAATCAAGGAGCACATGCCATGGAAAAACTAGAAGATGGACTGCTTCTTCTTAGAAAAAAGTAGTAAATTGAATCCTAATTTTCAATTTAGTTTAATTTGTTTCTGAAAAGTTGTAATGCTTGTGGCTTTTAAAAGTATGGCCATTAATATACCATTCATATTTTTATATGACAAGAAAGGAAAATAGGCTTGGTAAAATGTTGAATTTGCAGAGATCTGGCCATTTTCATCAATGTACTCCATTCTTAAATTTTAGATTTTTTTTATAGGAATCCTAACATTTTGGTTGTGAAAGTACAGGTTTAGATTGTGACGGACATCTGATAATATTCCTCTACTTCTTTCCATCCTCAGCTGCTTCTTTAATATTAAATCAAAATGACAAGGCATATCATTAAAAATGATGGGTTGATTAGAAGTCAGGTGTGGATTTTGTCTGGTTTTAGTTTTTCCATAACAATTAATGTGTCTTTCTTCACACATTATCAATGCCTGTCAGGATATCTACCAATCTATACCATGGCTCTTCTAAAGAATCTCATAAGTATAATTTAAAAATCCCTTCTCTGTAAAATGAATTTACTTGCCCAAGTATATTCACCACATACATGCAAAGAATTGACCCAGCCTTACATATTTGATCAAGTCAATGTACTTACTGCTTCCTTTTCCATGTGTGGGCCATTGGTTTGTGTGATATTATGTATATCATTTGATTAAAAATACTTTTCAATAGCTTCCTGGGATGAAACACCAGTGATTTTCTTGTCACCCTGAGAAATATTGATATTAAAGACTTTTCTAACCTAAAACAATTAAGGATCTTTTCTTCTTTTTATACATAAGTTTAATGGCCATCTCCATCTACTGCCTTTTAACTTTTTATTAGACTTAACTTGCATTCTAAATATATCTGAATCATTTGAAAATTTTAAATGACTATATAATCATAATTAATATATCATTTATTAAAAGGATATAAAACCTATATAAGATCTATATATGTATATATTATATAAATATTGATACATTGTCACTGAAGGGTGCATGTATGTTTGGTGAGGCTAATTTTGGAGGGCAGTATAGGTAGGGGTCTGATTCCTAACTAATTCACTTTCTGTTAATGCTATCTCTTGCAAATTAATTAAAGTGCATGCATTTTACTCTTCATTTGTAAAATAATGACATAACAGGTAGCTTGTAAGGAATAGCAGAGGTCAAAAAGTATGAAGTTCTTTTTTCCTATGCAACCACTGATAGACTTTTTTTTCACTGTTATATACTCCCAAGGCTGTTGATGGTCCCTTAATTCCTAGTAACTGCCCACACTGTGATTAATTTTTAAAATCAGTGTAAAATTTGCTAGCTCATTATTTGAAGCTTTACAGTACAAACCCTTATCAATTATTTGCCATCTTTCCTTTACTCTACAATACTCCAAGAATTATTAATTTGTGAACCAGTCCACAGATCTTATCAGCATCAAGGGATATAACTTTTCTTGGACAGGAAAGCTTTAGTTGTTACTTTTTTAACAACTGTTATAATATCTGTTCAACTTTCAAGAATTTTTTTGAAAATATTTCTGTATTTCAAAATTAAACAGAAAGATAGGGGAAAGGAAAGAAGGGAATGGAATTAATATGAGAAAATGAAAAAAATGGAAACAAAGTCTTTGTAAATAGGGAGGGATGGAGGGGTTGAAGGGAGGGCAGAGGAAGGGGGAAAAATAAGAACCAAGAGAGTATGTAAAGGTGCATATCTCCAGTGATGAATGTCATTATATTGTACACCTAAAATGTACCAATAAAAGGATATACAAAAAAATGAAACAGAAAACAAGAAATTTGGATAAAATAGACATCATTTGAGTTCTAATGGCTATCTTCTAATAATATGCACTAGTGAAAGCTCAGTTTTACCTGTGTCTTGCAATGGATTCTTCCAATCATTTGCTTTTGTCAATGTCCAAAGAGCCTTGTTAATAGCAATCTTTAGGGCTGGGGATTTAGCTCAGTGGCACTGTGCCTGCCTCACAAGCACAAGGTCCTGTGTTCGATCCCTTGTACTGCCAAAAAAAAAAAAAAGTCAATGTTTAATCAGCACTTCTCCAATATGGCCTCACTCAATATTTATTTTCATGTCTGGTGTCACACATTAGCATATAGTTCAAATAAATTAAACTGTTCATAAAAATACATTAGCTGAGAGATTTTAAGGAAACAATCAATTAAATAGAAGAACTTGGCAAGTGGCTGCAGCTCTCTGCAGAAGAATATGCAGTAACATGTCTAGATGAATGACTATTCTTCACCCAACAGGCAGAGTTTGTGCACAATTTAATCCATGATTAAATTAGGCTATGAATGTGTGCGGGGCTTTGATATTCATTAAGTCGGAGGAAGTAGGAAAAAGTCCCAGAAACTTCAAGAGGTAAAAAAGAAAAACTAATTAAAATAGCACAACAATAATCCAACCATAGGACAATGGAGTTACTCTTAAGAAAGAAAAACAGGGCAGGGGATTTAGTCCAGTGGTTCCCGGCCTTGCCTCGAAAGCTCAAGGTCCGGAGTTTGATCCCCAGTACAAAAAGAAAAAATAAAGAAAAAAGAAAAACAAAAAAGATGATAGTGGTCCCTAACAGAAATTTCAGAGGAAAAAACCTCAGATAGGAATAATTGCAATAATTTCATGATTATGTCAGTAGGCACTTTTAAAAAGAGTTTTACACTTTTTAAGGTGCTAAATTATTTGTGTGGTATTTTTATTGTTTATTTGCATTGTAATTATCATCTAAGCACTGCTTACCTGTATCTGTAGGGCAAAATATTATTTTGGGTAATGCAACATATGCTCCATCTTAACACTTCTTCAAATACAAGTTGTGATCAAAATATATGGTAAATGTCTAATTTAAAATATGTATTACACTGAAAAAACACACTGCCATTACTTCCCGTCAAAATACTCCCCTTTGTTTCTAACTTGCTTATTTCACAGTACTTGACACTTTCTGAAGCAGTTCTGAAAGTTGTCTTTGTGAGTGGTTTTATGAGATGTGGTCAAAAATACAGTGAATAGGGGCTGGGGATTTAGCTCAGTGGTTTTGTCGCCTGCTGCGCAAGCACAAGGACCCGCGTTCGATCCCCAGTACCCGCCCCCCGCAAAATAGAAAAATACAGTGAATACTCCCGCCGAATGCCCTCTAACAGAAAGGTGGACTCGTAGAGCCATGAAGGCTTGTCCTCATTCACTGTATCTGGTACCACTGTACGTTTGGTTCTGCCCCAAATTCAAAGTGCCCATGAAGAGTGAACATTTTGAATTGGTTCAGGTTATTGAGGTAGACACAACAAAGGAACTAAACACATGAAAGATGACTTTCTAACTGCTTCAGGAAGTGACAAGAATGATGGCATACATGTGTTTGAAGCAAGGGAGTGTATTTTGAAGGAGATTAAATCGTAATGTATTTTTTACTCTAATAGCCTTTTTTTAAAAAAAATAGGCATACATCATATTTTGTGATCACACCCCATATGACAAAAACATACAAACTGTGGATCAAAATTTACACTCAGAGTTTTAGAAGGAAACATTTGTGGAAATCAAACTCCCTTCCAAATATTAAAAGAAGAATCTGGTTCACAGGATTGTATTCATTTCTTAAGGGAGATTTTTGACACCCATATTTATGATTTGGCAGTTTTTTAGCAGTTATGAATTTTTGCCTTTGTGCCTTCCAACTTCTTTTTCATATATATAATATATATATGTGATTTTCCATAATAAATTTATGAATGTGTATTTCTACTTAAAATATTTTAAATGACATATATAATAATTTGTATATGAGCCCTTAATCTCCCCATGCATTTCTATAAGGTACAACTTCAGAGATCCCATTTACTTCCCTTTGGAAGATGACAATAAACATGATAATCATTCCAATGATATTTTGAATCAATTTGGTTTTCTACACAATAAAGTAGCATTTTTCAAAATCTTGTCTAACATTCAGGGTGCTTTAAAATGTGATTCACACAAAGTAGAAAATGAGTAGCACTCCTAAGACAGTGGAATTTAGGAGCTGATAACAACCAAATGGACAGCTAATGTTGCTTCTAATTCCAAAAAAATAGAAGGTATTAATTTTCACCTCCAAGCTTATGTGGTTAGTGGCCCTTCTTGATCTTTCCCTTGGGAAGATAAGGGTGATTTCATTCTCACATTTTCACTGAGGTCAGTTCAGTGCTCATCAGACTAATGTGAAAGGCTTTATAGCAAGAGAAATTTTCATCCGAAGAATAAGTCTGCTCCAGAAGACTCTCATATACACACAGCCATGATTCTCTATCATTTGAAAAGTTTGCTAATGAATAATTCCAGGCCAAATAAAAAGAAATAAATCATAATTTGCTTAACTAAGGTTTTTTTTCACATTTTCCCCACACATATTTGCAAGGGCCAAAGCATATTCTCTGGGCGAGTGTTTATTCAAAGTGATTAGGTGGTCAAATCTGAAAGTAGGTATGGTAATTATGAATATAGTCCAAACAAGAGTTGAGGGTTGAGATTCAGAAATCTGAACTTAAGAAGTGGCAGCAACAATTGTATTCATATTAATCCTGAGACCAAGGCATATGAGTGTAAATCAACATTAGCAGTTGAGTTCCACATAAGGCAAAGGATAGAAACCTATGTACCATCACCTGCTATGCTTTATATTTATTCGGTCCCAAACTCACCAATTCACATGAATGTGCCTCAAAGTACATGAATGTCCTTAAAAACACCTTTTTGTTTTTTTATTAGCCTTTGCATCACAGTTTATTTATTTATTAAATTAATAAAACAAAAGTTAAAGAGAAGCCTACCTCTTACTACATATTAGAGGCAGAGAGACAAAAAATATGACTTGTCTTTCATGTTCTTCCTTGGATCATGGTAATTTAAAATCTTTCAAAGCCCAGTTGTTATACATTTAAAATGAAAATCATTTGAATGCATGAGGTTGAATACATTTTCAAAATAGGGCAGTAGAGTCAGAGGCCAGGAGTAGCAGTAAACACACCATGAGTGTTTGGGCTTTGGCCCTGGTCTCTAAGTCTCTTCCACTTTGGTGCAACATTCTGAAAAACCAATCAATCAGCTTAAAAGTATCACGGACATGCCTATAATGTTATAAATTCAAGTATTTACTTAACATATTCAACAAATATTTGCAAAGTACTTGCCATGTCTTGTATCAGACAACTGGATTATAAAAAGAAAAAGCACTTATGCAATAGGGGTGTGTGTGTGTGATTGTGTGCACACAAGCCTGTATGTGTGTGAAGTAGCACTGTGTGCAGACAGGTAAGCCCTGTCTATAGAATGTCAAATATATATTATATATATATATATATATATATATATATATATATATAATCATTTCAGCGGCTGAACAAAGGTGGCTCTAATGCTCTGATTTAACCATGTCATGTTTTTAAAAACTAGGAACCGCCTATGAAACATCTGGAACTATATATTCCCAGTGACATTTATTTTTTCATCTCTAGCTTACCACCCACCCAAAAAGAGTTGTTTACGGGAATGAGTGAGATAGAAACCACAGTTTTATTATTTATTTTGACTCATAAATGAGACAGGAGAACAAGGGCAAAACCAAGAGGGCCCAGGCCTTCTATGAAACGTATTGGGAGTTGGCTTTCCACTTGGCCTAGCCTAAGTGGATAAGTGAATTCTGAGACCTGATCTCTCCTAAACATTAATCTCTGAAAAGCAATCAGTCTTGTTCCTGTATGAGGCATTGGACTAGAGAATAAAAGACCAGGACATTCCTGGCAGAGAAATAGAAATTAGGAAAAACCCTGAATGTCCGAGGTCATGTCATCAAGTTCACTGATAGCTCTTTCATGGTGAGAACTAATGTCAGGGGATGACATGCCTACAGATTCAAATAACCTTCCAGAAGAACTTAATTTTTTTTTGCAGTTGTTAGGAAAAAACTCCACACATCAAGCATGCTTTTGCCTTATGGGTAAGGCACACCAAGGGTAAACTGGAATACAATTTCTATTCTGTAACACTATTAATAGTTTCTATCATAAGACCTCTGTAATTCAGTATCTCTTTGACTTGGAACTGATGAAATTTAAGAGAAACATTTCCAAAACCAAAATGAACTGTGATGGACATTGTGTTGACCAAGGACAGGAAAATTTCTATGGAAAATAAATGGCCTAGGGAATATTTTTTCATGATAATCAGTTGCCTAAGTTAAATAGAGTTTAATGTTCTTTTTTAAACATTAATAAAATCACCTGCCACATGGAGAGTATCCTCAAAAAATTAGTGTAGAGACTATTAGTTTGCTTTCAAATCAACTTAGAGATTTTTTTTTCAAAGCATGTTACTTTGTCTTTATATTAGAAAAAAATGGCTCAAACCAACTTGTTCTCATGAAGTTTTTCTGTCTGTTGAAGTCTTGAACAATTGAGGAATCTCTTTGCAGTGGGAAAGACACACAAACTTTCTGAGTTGGTTAGAAAACTAAATCAATGACAATTGATGGTTTCTATGATGACCGAGAACATGTACAGAATATAAGTAGAAAACTGGGGAAAATGAAAATATATTTTAGACTCAGCCATAAACATACATTTCGCTTGTCTCAACAATAAAGTGAGGTGAGTGAGAACTCAAAGACTAAAGCTTAGGAATGAAGGATTGAGAAAGCTGGACCTCAGTAATAACAGATGAGGGTCTTGCCTCACCTTGTTGACCTAAGGATAGCTTGGAGTAGGGGCAACAAGTGCTCTTGGCTCCATGGTGTTAGTATAAACAATCCCCTGGCTCAAGTATCAGACATTTAAATAACTTCAGAGAACAGAGGAAGTGATGTTTATGGACTAGAAATCTGGGCTTCTTTATTAAACAATTCTGGGGACACAGATCACAAATTGGAAACCTGATATAATGGGAAGGAAATAAGAGGAAAGGACATGGGCTAAACTTGCGGGGAGGAGCTAGAAATCCTTCAATCTAGTTCTGAAGGGAAGGAAAAGAAAGAGACAAAAATTTTATCCATGTGAGACCAAATTGACAGGTCTAACCTTAAAAAGTCTGTATATCATTGTTCAGCTGATATTCCCAAACCTCTGTTCCTTTGTAAAACATTTCTACTTTTCAAAGATACAATGAATTTTGTCTACGCAAAAATTAGAAAATTGGGTTAAAAATTTGTGCCATTAAGGCAAATTTTTAGAACAATTTGCTTTTAAACATAAACATTTATGTTTCTATGGTGATATTTTACAAAATCTGGCATAAAAGTTATTTATAGTGTAAGACAAGCACATATAAATATTCTTACTATCAAAAGTGACCTGGTCAAAGATTTAAATGCACTGTTTTTAGCTTCCAATGTGAATAAATTAAAAGGAGATGAATGGGAACAAGTGACAAATAAATTTGAATAACTAACACTTTGTTTTAGTACATGAAGAAACATACTAGATGTTCAGGGTAAAGTAAAAATATATATATATATATATATATTTATGCATGCCAGGAATGAAGACACACAGTCTTTTGGCCTCTTTAATGATCTAATATGTTATCTGTAATTTGGGGTTTCATTCATGCCATAATGCAAATTGTAGTCATTGAAATTGTAGTCTAAAGTCCAAGTGTAGGGTAAGTGCTCTTTTTGTATGCAGACCCTGAAATACAATCTGAACCTTAACTGAAAAGTGTACTTGAATTGAACTGAGAACTAAAAAAAGCCCCATTTCAATCAAACTGGGTTTCCCAACTCCCATTCTATATGACTAGTCCCTCGATATCCTTATTTCCCATCAATTCGAACTCAACACAAATAGAATTTAAGTCACTGTCTTCCCCTCACCACAACCAGCTCACCTCTGACATTCTCACATTTCTATAAATAACATTATCATATTTTTCTTGCTAGAACTGCCCTTCACTAACTACCACCAGCACACTGAAAATCAAATATTCTACCAAGTTCTATTTATGGTTCTCTCTCTTTTTTTCTATTTGTTGTTTATATCCCATCCTCAGTGCCATCACTCTATTGTTAATAGTCTCATCACTGGCCTCTTTGAGTTAATCTCTCCAGCCCCTTTTCTCAGTAAGATTCTCTTAGCAAATCATCTGAGATATGCCATTCTTGTGATTAAGGGCAGTAGTTCTCCATTGGCTACAAACAAAACTCCAAAGCCTTTTACTAGATTTTTCCACTTAATGCCCTATTGTCACCTTTTTTTCTTTACAATTATCTAGTCAAGACACCTCACACTTTCCAACCACAGCTTGTGTGTTCCCTCCTCTGTATGAGGTCTTTAGCTACCACCACCTCTGCCTGGAATGCAATCTGTCACCATCTCTACTTCATGAAATCCAGACCATCCTTTAAGGCCCATATCTGATATCCCCTACTCCACGGAGCTCTGCTCAGATTCCCCCAGCCTGACCTCCCTTCTCAAAACTGTTTGTATTTTATCTTTCTTATAGAACTTATCACAGACCTCCCTATGTTTGCTTGTGAATGCTCTTTATCACCCCTTGTCTTTAAACAGATTGTAAAATTAGATCCTATCTGATTCACTCATCTTTGAAACTCTCCCATCCCACAATGTTTTACACTTAGTAGGAACACAATAAATATTTGTTGGGCAAAGAGCACGTAGCTCTATGAAGTGTAGAGAAGAAGTTGAAGACCTTTTCTAAATTTTCCACTCTAGACAAGTCATAAAACCTTTGACCCCTACTCACAAAATGTTAAAGAATCTCATGATGAAATTTCCCACTTGTTCCATGTTAATATCACTGTTCTCATGAAAAGTAAAGAAAACAAAAATGTGCAGAGGAGACACCGGAACCTCCATGGTAAAATATTAAACTGAAAAGGACAAATCTGGTAGACATGATTAAAAACAACTGTAAAGTGCAATACATAATCAAAATTTATAGTGTGATTAAAATACATCAAAAAAATTAGCTTGCTTTCTCAAAATTTTAAACTAGATCTTAAATGAAAAAGGAGAAATTTTATATTTCAACTGGTACATTTAATTAAGTCTGATTTCCTAAAATCTCCCTAGATGGATCATACGTAACTGTGATTGTGCTGAGTTAATTAAGTTTAATATGTATATTTCTTCAACAATATAAACATTTTCATAAAATACAAACTTGCATACTGGTTTTTATAACATGATTTGTAGAAAGATTAATCTTAAAAGATAGTCTCTTTCACATTTCAATAAAACATGAAATGCCTTGGTGGATTGCTATTTTGCCTGCAGAATATGAGAGCCAAGTTTTCAGTTATCAACTTGAAGTTTCTGTCTTATTTCTGAAATTAGCACAGAAGAATTTGAAAATGTGGTTTTATTTGGTTAATACTGTAATTTTTATCAGTTTTCCTTTTATTTTAAAACCACTTGTCAAAGAGTAATCCAGTTTAAGCCATTTATAAGGAAAAGTCTATTCTAAAATTAAAACAGCTATTTAAGGTTTACTAAAGCTTGGTCTAGGTTCAGAGACAGGTTACTTTACATGTCATACTTCCATCAAGTTAGCCTAACAAATTCATCCCCCACGTGGGTGTGTAGTTTACTAACCCCACCCTGGTTATGTCACCTACCTGTAGCATCTGCCTTCTATTTTCATGGATCTAATTTTGGATAATGGCTCAGCAGGAAATGCTGTTTCAATCTTTAGAAAAATGCACCTTACAAAAACATTCAATTTACATATATCATAGTTGTGGCAAAAGTCCTATAATAATGAATGGCTAATTTAGAAGGTTTTGTTTAGTTTTGTTATCCAACCCATGGAGAAATTGAAAGTGTAGATTTCAAACTTGGTTGTACCTCTGATTAGCTGTGATAGTCAGCAAATCACCTGATGTACTATAAAATAAGGATAAGAATAGCCTTTCTCTGAAAGATGAAAGAAAAAGGAAGATTCGCCTTGGGGCCCAGTCACTGAAGAAAGAGCACAGAGATAGAGCATTACAGGCACACACACTCCACTCATAACAGAAGAAAGAGCTAAGGCTCAATTTCCCAACTTTCAACTCAGCAACAGCAGGTAGCCTAGGCAGGAACATCCCTTCACCAGATCATTCCCTCAAATAAGATGTGAGCTCAGCAAGATCTCTGCTAACAAGTAGCCTGAAGCCCAATATATGCTTCTTCCCTGATGGATCTGAGTCTAAGTTTCCATATAAAGAAACACTAGTGACTTGATGGTACCAGCAAAGAGTGATCCACCATAATTAGAGCCAATCTGGAAAGCCTCATTATTCCAAGACTTTTCCTGTTCCATCCAGAGAAATCAGGAGGCTGAGTACCCCAGCAAGAGGAATCCCAGTACTCTCTTTATACTCTCTTTATGCCATATGTTTTGAACTCCTTACTCAGCTTCATGGAAACAATAAGGCAACCAGAAGGCACCAGCAAGGAGGATATAACAATATGTACTTGACCAGAAAACCTGCATATCTTCACAAAGAACAAAGGGCTCAACTTCCCTCCATCCTAGAGGTAAAGATGATCTGGGCTGGGAATAATATTTCTACCCCTTTTGACATCCTTCTTGAGGAGATGGGGAAGCCCATAAAAATGAGATAAACCAAGCCAACCCAAACAGCACTAAAAAACTCCAAAAAATGAAGTTTCTGCTGTAACCACATTAAGAAAAGTAAGCCAGGACCTGGATGCTAAACCTAAACAAGGTGACTACACATAAAATAAAAGCTGTGAATGGGAGGCAGAATCTCTAAAAATAATAGCCCAGATGTCCAGAAAACAATAAAAATTTCATCCACCAGATCAAGAATCAGAATAAAGACAACTTAAATGAGAG
The DNA here is from genome assembly GCF_000247695.1 of Heterocephalus glaber. The sequence goes on along the minus strand of NW_004624741.1, from coordinate 7,963,348 downwards.
AAGACAATAACCAATGCCACTGTTGAGATGAATCACATCTGACAAGGGTTCTAAAGCAGTCATCATAAAGACACTTTAACAAGAAATTGTAAAATGTCTTGAAAAAGATAGAAAATATCACCAAAAGCGGTTAAACATGGAACTGTAAGACTAAAAGGTACAATTTAAATTTTTTACACAGTGATCGATTTGTTCAATAGAAGAGGGGAGATGAATGAGGATAGAACCAGTGAAATTGAAACCACATCAATAGAATTTACACACTATAAAAAGAAAGAAAAATATATACCAAAAAACCCAGAGTCGAGATCTTACAGTACAATAACACAAGAATCAACATTCATATCAACAGAGCTTTAGAGTGAGAAGAGAAACAAAATGTAGCTATGAGAATATTTGATGAAATAATAGCTGAAAAGTTCTAACTTCAATTAAAACAATGAACTTACAGATTTTAAAAAGAAATTGAACCACCAAAGAAGGTAAATCCTAAAGATGCTGCTAATGCACATCATAATTTAAACTGCTGAAAATTAAGAGAAAAAGAACATTGAAAATATTCATACAGAAATATCACCTATAGGAGCTCCTATGTGAATGGAAGCTTATTGATCATATGAAATCATGAGCCCCAGAAGGAAGTGTAGTAACACTTTTCACATGCTAAAAGGAATGTACTATGAACCACAAATTTCATATCCATGAAATTATTCTTTAGAAATGAATGGAAAATAAAAGTATTCCCAGGTGGAGGAAAACTAAGAGAATTTGGCAATAGTAGATATATCTTTAAAGATTAGGTAATGAAAGTTCCCCCAAGAAGAAACAGCAACAGCAAGAGTAAGAACATGAACATACTCACTTCTGTTTATGAGTGTTACAAAATGTATTTGATGATTAAGTCAAAATTTATAATTCACTTTCTACTCAAGACATACATATTTGAAATAGAGAATTAAAAGGGACTAGTGCCTCGCACCCTTCACTCAAAGTGATAAAATGCTGATACCAAGCCAGGGGCAGTGTTGCACAACTGTAATATTAGCTACTCAGAAGGTTGAGGCAAGAGGATGGCAAGTCCAAGGCAAGCCTGAGCAATTTAGAGACTCTGTCTCAAGCTATTTGTTAACTGAGGTGTGGGGGTAGCTCACTGATAAAGCACTTGCTTGGCATTTATGAGTCCCTCAGTTCAATCCCTAGTACTGCAAAATATCAGTGACCTGTGATAGGTCACATATGTACACTGGAAATACCAGAGAAATAAGTAAAAAAATAGGCAGACATGAAATCAATCTAAGAAACACTATAAATACACCGAAATCAAATTCTGAAAAATATTTAAGTACCTAAGAGTAAGCAAAAATTGAGTGGCAGAGGAACAAGAACAGAAGAAATGAACAGAAAATAAATAATAAAGCAGTAGTCTTAAGCATTAAGCCTTAACCTATAAATACTTATCCTGAATGTAAATAAGCTAAATATCAATTAAAAGTCAGAGATTCACAGAGAGGATTAAAAATAGTTATGATCCAACTGTCAGCCACAAAAAAACTCACTTCCAAACAACTACATAGGTGGATTGAAAGTAAAAGAATGAAAAAGATATTGATGAAATAGTCATTAATTTAAACTAGTGGTAGCTATATCAATATCAGGTAAACTTTACTTTAGAGCAAAGAAATTTATTAGCAATAAAGAGAGAAATTATATTATGATAAGAGGATCAATGTACCAGGAAGAAGAACAATTCTAAATGTGAATCCACCAAAAACCAGTTCCAAAATACATGAATTAAAAACTGGTGTAGATGATAAATGCACAAATCTGTAATTATTATAGTTGGGGGTGTCAACACTTCATTTCCAGCAAGTGCTAGAATGAATAGATTAAAAAAACGGTAGTGAGTATAGAGAAGAAATTAACAATATAATTTACCAACAGGATCTAATTGCTATAAAGAGACTATTTAGGGGCTGGGGATTTAGCTCAGTGGTTTCACCGCCTATTGCACAAGTGCAAGGACCAGAGTTCAATCCCCAGTACCAAAAAAATAATAATAATAAAGAGACTATTTAATCAACAACAGAAAGCACCTTTTAAAGCATAGATAGAATATTCACCAAGAGAGTTCTATACTGGGCCACAATTTATACCTCAAGAAACTAAAATTATATAATGGTTTCGGCCAATTAGAAGGATAATAAGAAAATGTGTAAACACTTAGAAAGTAAATATACTTCTAAATAATCCATGAATCAGAGAGAAGATCTTAAAGAAAATCTCACAAGGGAGAATTAATATGAAAATAAAACATTAAAATGTTGGATTCTGCTAATGCAGTGCCATGCAGCAAATCTGCCACTTTAAATGCTTCCATTAGCAAAGAGAAAAGATCTCAAGTCATTAATCTAAGTTTCTACATCAAGAAATTAGAGAGAGTAGGTAAGAAAGAATATATGAGACACAAGCATAAATAAAGAAGTAACAGAGAGCTGCCCCCAGCTCTGAAGAGGAAGCTTCCAGGCCAATGTACCACCACCACCAGCACCAAGTAGGTGAGCCATACAGATGCCAGCACCACACACACACCCTCCACCGGATTGAAATGAAAAGACACGTAAATAAATCTCAAAACCAGACTTCCACATCACCTAAAGCAACCCCAAAGGAAACAAGATGGAATAATCTGATACTCAACCACCTGGAGTCCCTGAACTGGAAACAAAAGAGGACCTGGAAAAAATGAAATCAGAAATACTTTCTCAGATAACAGCAAAGATTGTGCCCATAGTACAAGATATGATTAATAAATCTAGATAGGACACAGATAAAAAAAATAGAGGAGCTGAGGAACGTGATGGAATCCAAACATAGGAAACAAAGGGAATCCATAAAACAGATGCAAACAGATTTCCAAGAGATTAAAAAGTCCATTGAAAGTTTATGCAGCAGAATGAACCAATGTGAGGACAGAATTTCAGATATAGAAGCTAAAATGGCAATTAGTGACCAGGAAAAGAAAAATTTCTTTAAAATAGTAAGGACCATGAGAAATCAACCCAGTAGGTGCTAGATGATGCAAAGAAGAATAACATAAGACTGATCTAAGTCAATGAAAAAACAGGAGAGTCTGCAGATGACATTAAAAAAAAAAACTGTTCACAAAAGTGATGGCAGAAAACTTCCCAAGGAGGGTAAAAGAAATTGATATGCAGATAAGTGAGGCATATCGGACTCCAACTAGCCTTGATCAAAAAAAATCTACACATAGGCATATAATTGTTAAGATTCCAGAATCCAAACAGAACAACAAAATTCTACAAGCAGTTAGAGAAAAGAAACAAACCACATACAAAGGAAAGTATATCAGAATCACAGCAGACTTCTCAATGCAAACCCTCAAGTCAAGAAGAGCTTGGAGCGACATATTTCAAGCCCTAAAGAAAAACAGCCTCCAACCCAGATTGATGTACCCTACAAAACTATCTTTCAAAATTGATGGAGAAGTAAGATATCGCCATGACAAAGAGCACCTTAGGAACTTCATGAATACTAAACCAGCACTCCAAAAAATTTTAGACAATATCCTAGGAAAAGACAATGAGGATCACAACC
>NW_004624741.1:7937193-7955898 GCF_000247695.1 Heterocephalus glaber | reverse complement strand
TAGGAAGAAAGGGGCAAAGGGAAAGGGGAAGTGGGAGGGGTAGGGGAAAAGAAAGAAGGGAATGGAATCAATATGAGAAAATGAAAAAAAGGAAAAGAAGTCTTTGTAAATAGGGAGGGATGGAGGGTTGAAGGGAGAGCAGGAGAATGGGGAAAAAATAAAAACCGAGATTATGTAAAAGTGCAAATTTCCAGTGATGAATGTCATTATACTATCTTCCTAGTATGTACCAATAAAATTCATTTAAAAATAAGGAAGTTAAAAAAAATAAGAGCAGAAATTAATAAAGTTGACAGCAAGGAAATATATTAGCTTTCCCATTTCTGGGACAAAATAACTGGCATCCATAGCTTAAAGGAGGCCAGGTTTACTCTGGCTCACGGTTTCAGAGGATTTATTCCATGGCTGGTGGTGTCAAGGCAGTAAGTACATGGCAGAAAGGCATGGTGGAAGACAGCTGCTCATTCCATAGCAGCCCTGAAGCAAAGAGTGAAAGGAGGAGCTGGGGAGGAGAATACATCCTTGCAGGTAAGGTTCCAGAGGCCTGTCTCAAACTAGCCCCCTCCTCCTTACAGCAAGTCAACTGTGAACTGGTTAGTGGACTAATGCACTGATGAGTGCAGCACCCCCATGATTCAATCACCTTCTAAAAGCCCAATCTCTCAATACATGAGACTGTCAGGGGACATTTTAGAGCTAAACCAAAAAGGGAAACAACGAAGAAAAAGTGATTATTAAAAATTAATTTAAAATTGATAAAACTCTTGCTAGACTGCAAAAATTAAATGAGAGAAGACACAAACTTGCTATCAGGGATTAAATAAGAGATATGATTATAGATCCTATGGTAATCACATAGTTATTAATTTAAGAGAATACTATTTACCCTCATAAATATGAGAACTAAGAAGAAATTGGTCAATTTTTCAAAAACCACAAAGAACCAAAACTTAGTCAATGTTAAGTAAGTCATTTTGATAGTATTGTAATGCTAAAGAAATTAAAATTTTCATTTAAAATTTCCTGAACAAAATCTTTATGTCTAGGTGGCTTCATTGGGAAATATTGCCACTTTAAAAAATTGATACCCATTTTATGCAACCTTTTCTCACAAATAGAAGAGGAAAAAAATTTTCCAAATCATTTTATGAGACCAGTATTATGAAGGTTGATATGAAAATCAGACAAAAACTGTAGCGAAAGTAAAACAAAACAAAAAAACAACCTGCAGACAATATCATTCCTGAATGCACATGCAAAAGTCTTCCACAGAATATTAGCAAGTAGAATGGAACATTGTATAAAAAGAATTATATACATTGATTAAGAGGGATTTATTCTAGTTATACAAAGTTGTTTCAACATTTATTCATAATTCAACGGAGTCCATCATGTGAACAAGCTGAACTAAGAAAAAGCATATGAGACCTTATCACTGGAGAAAGAAAACACATTTGACAAAAATGATAAAATTATGATAAAAGCTATGTGTGTGCTGTTCCTTAAGATCAACAACAGGCAAAGCTGATAATGCTCAACTTTCTTGTTACCTCTCTTGTTCTATTTCTACTAGAAGTTCTAATCAATGTAATAATGTAAAAATATAAAAAAGACTAAAAGCATATAGACTACAAAGGAAAACACAAAACTATTCCCTATTTCCAAGTGGAAAATGGCATGGTTATCTACAAGGAAAATGAGAATCTATAAAAATTCTTCTGTAAGTGTGACTTTAGCAAAAGCACCAGATATAAGATCAATGCACAAGAGTCAGTCTTATTTCTGTATAAAAGAAAACAATAGAAACAAAAAACACTGTTTGCAGTCATTACAAAGAAAATTAAATGCTTAGGTAAAGAGTTAAACAATATTCAGGACAAGAAGGACAAAAATAAAAACACTGATAAAGGAAATAAAAAGGCTAAATGTTCACAGACATTTTTAGCAGTACTGGGGATTGAAAACAGAGCCTCCACACTCAGTTACATCCCTGAACCTTATTATTTATTTATTTACTATCAGTCTGTCTATCTGTCTATCTATCTATTTATTTAATTTTGAGACAGGGTCTCACTAAGTTGTTAGATTGTTCAGGAAGGATTTGAGCTTGCAATCCTAATGCCTCAGCCTCCCAGAGTGCTGGGATTACAGGTGTGTACCAGTTCACCTTGCATGTTCACAGATTTTATGACTTCACATAATAAACATGTCAGCTCTCCCCAGTTGGGCTGTAGGTTTAATGCAACTTTTAACAAAACTCCAAGCATTTTCATTGGCAAAATAATAATGTATGGTTTACCGTGAGATGTTATGATAATTGCATGCATTATAGAACAATTAAATTAAACTAATTAACATATCTAGCACCTCACATGCTTGTCATTTCTTTGCAGTGAAAATATTTAACAACTAGTCTTTTAGTAATTTTGAAATCCACAATGCATGATTAACTAGACCCACCATGCTATGCATCAGACTACTGAAATGTATATATCCTCTCTGCCTCACACTTTGTATTCACTGATCAACAACTTTCCCTTCCTAATTCTGCCCCCTGCCAGGTTCTAATAACCACCTTTCTATATTTCTGTGAGTTCAACGTTTCACATTATGTCCTTGGATATGTAGTAGGTTTTGAAAGCATTTAGTATGATATCCCACCTGTGTTCTTTTTGCCCTAGATGTCTTGGACTATTTGGAGTCTTTTCTTTAGTTATGTACAACTTTTAGTAAATACTTTTTTTATTTCCATGAAAACAGACATTGAAATTTTGACAGAGATTGCATCAATCTTTAGGTTCCTATGACTACTATGAAAATTTTCACAATATTAATTCTTATAATCCATGGACATGGGATATCTTTCCATTTATTTGTGTTGCCTTCAATTTCCTTAATTAATGTTTTATAGTTTTTAGTATGTAGATTTTTCATCTCCGTGGTTAAATTTACTCATAGTATTTTTTAATTTTGTAAATGAGATTATTTTATTAGGGTTTTTGATATTTAATTGTTTCAACAACTTTTCAGATATTTTAAAATTTACATAGAAATTTGTGTATTCTGGAATGTCTAAAATGATCTTGACAAAGAATAGTGAAATGAGAGGAATCCCTAGACTCAGCACTCAGGCTTACTCTATAGGCACAATAATAAAATAATGCAATATTGTCAGAGGAATGATTCAGTGAAACAAAATAGAAAACACAAGAGTACATCCACATGAATAAACCTATCTTAATTTTGAAAAATGTGCAAAGGTGAGGAAAGATATTCTTAACAAATGCAGTGGGGCAAGTGAACATCATTTGTCAACAAATGAACCTCAATATAAACTTCACACCTAGCTTAAAAATTAACTAAAATGGTTATAAAAAGATATTCAGCAATAAAGTGGGATTTGAGCTCTTAAAACAAATTAACTAAAATGGACTATGGGCTTATGTAAAAAACATAAAACTTTTACAAAAAGACAGCAAGAAACTTTTTGGAGGATTAATCAAAGAGTATTTATACAATACAAAAAGCTCAATTCATGAAGGAAAAATATGATAAATTGGACTCATAAATATTAAAATGATTTTCTCTGCAAAAGGTCCTATGAAGAGGATGAAAAGAAGCTACAGATTTGCAGTTTTAACACTGCATATATAATAATGAGCTAGCATCTAAAACATATAAAGACCTTCAAAACTTAATATCAAAAAAGCAATAATTTAAAAAGTAATGGAGAGTTCAACCCTCGGTACCAAAAAATAAATAAAAAGTAATGGAGTTGTATTGTATCTTGTCTCTAGCTCTAATTGCACAAGTCCTTACAAGTGGTGAAATTGCACTGACAAATGTACAAGTGTATCTGTGCAATTAGCAATATACAGGTAATATTGCAAAGACTAAATAAATTCAGTGGATTGTACCAATGTCAATATCTGAGTTCTAATGTTGTATTACAATTTTGCAAGATGTACTATGGAACAGAACTAGGGAAAGTGTGCATAGTATCTGTCTGTGTTACTTCTTTAAAACATTTAACTAGAGATGTATTATTAATTAGGAATGATATCAAGAAATTTAAGTATATACCTGGTAATTTTTAAAAATAGAAACTTTTGGATATTTGCATTAACAATTCTTCTACTTCTTTTCAACATGCAGAAGAATAAGTCATTGTGTCCATAACTTCTTAAGCAAAATCAGTATGAGAATCAATACAACTGCTCATGTGTACCAAAAACTCAGCCATGTAAAAATGTTCATTACAAACTACAATATGTCTTTTCAACTTGTTCTCTGAGTCTCATCACACAAATTTTGAGGAAGCTTACCCTACAGTGTAGCACAAAACAGGGTCAGGCCCAGAGGGTGTCACTTGCTCAGATTAAAGGAGTCCTAGAGTTGTGACTGAGGAAGCCCCAAGTGGAGATAAAATTTAGAACAAATGTGATTATTTCATAAATCCCTAGATTACCTTTAATTTGCTTTTAAAAAATCAAGCATCTATATGTTATTTTTCCACATCACCTGTTAGTCATCAGGAATGAATAACTCCTCCTGATGACTATGGTTATTTTGGGAGGGATGGCAACCATCGACAGGAAGTCCCCAGAAGAGTGTTGAAAACCCTGTGTGGTCATACCTGCCTCCTATGGCTGCTGGGTAGAACTTTGCTTGCCAGTCATCCCTGTGGTCTCTAGCAAACCCGGACATGTGAAATGAGTTAGGATTTATGAGGGAGGAGGGGCAGATTAGCTGCCACATTAGCAGGGATACCTTTATCTAATTAATCTTTGATGGATTCATTGTCACCAGGAGGATCAGGACACTGGAAAGTAAAATTTAGTAAATGTTTAATTTAGGGGAAAGTGAATGAAGTTTGAAGGGCCTCCCAAATTCTAAATAGATGTTGCTATGTGGTGGATGGTGTTTTATCTAAGGATTCTCCAAATGGAGACTAGAAGTTCTTAGAATAAACATGTTACATCATCAGAAAGACTCTGCTCAGGAACAGCCTTTCACTGGTTTTGACCTGAGGCCAACCAGTGTTAGTAAAGGTACTAAGCTGGAGAAAGCACCATTAAAAAAAAATAACAAAATGTTTCCCTGTGTTAATTTCATATTTATTTTCTTTAAAAGGGATGATGAGAATGAAGAAGAAAGGAAGAAACTGGTTTTCTGTGTTAAAGATTTTGAAAAGTGCTTTGACAGGGCTCCCCGTGAGCTCCCTGGGGTCATCTGCAGCAGGACAGACTCCTTCCTACCCTGGGTTCAGAACCAAATGAACAACTAGCACACCAACTTTGGAGAGAAATACATCAGAACCAAACATATAATTAGGAAAATTATATGGGGCTAATTGCCCAGAAAAGGCTTCTTAGATTGTCACAAAGATTCATAGGGAAGACGTTGGAGCCTTCATCAGAAAGGCTTATAACACTCATTTTCCCAGGACAAGAGTGAGAAAAAAAAATAATCCAGAGAACACAAGAGGGAACACATAGTGTCCGTGTTTTCCCAAGGGAACTCCACCAAAGGACGAGCAAGGGACTCTACCATAAACCAAAACTTAGATTGCAAGAGCAGCTTATTGGTCTCCAGGGCAATGTCCTTTTCTAATCTTAGATCACCTTCATACGCATGTGCACACACACACACACACACACACACACTCACTTGCACACATATTCATACACAGGCAAGAGTCACTTAGCTGTCTAATTTCAGATCACTTGAGGATTTATACCTGTATATGATAAATTTGCCTAAGAAACTTATTTCTGTAGATATCAAGTGAATTCTTCTTACAAAATGAGAATATCAGAGTTACTGATTACAACTCTGGGGGCTATAACTATACCAAACCATGAGATGTGAAAATTTCCTAAGGCTGTCCTATCCATTCAAGAATTGTTAGTCTGACCCATTTGCCAGTTTTGAGCTTTAAATCAACAGTTTATTGTCTGTTTTCCTTCCTTTCTTCTTTCCTTCCTTCCTTCCATTATTTCTTTAGTATTTTTGATGTTTGGTCCATTCAAAAGAAAGAGTATCTAACAAGACTCCACAAAGAGATTTAGGTAGCAGAACTGGAAGAATAATATCATTCTCTTTCTAGTCTGCATTTATGAAAGACAGATTAAAAATAACAAAAAATTTACAAGAACTTTAAACCAAACCCAAAGTCAGCCTCACCCAAGCACTGAGTTCTTCTGGCTGCTCACCTGAGTCACTGTAAAGCAGTTGTCATTTTTGGTTTACACCAAAGAAAAAAATATGAATAGGTAAATAAAACCTAAGTACAGCCACTTTCTTGATGACAGGCCTTGGCAAAAACAAAACAGAAATGCAAATAAAATTATGCAGCGAGTCCCAAAATGTTTGCCCAAGTCTCCTTGTACTTCCTGGGTGATTTTCACGCCCTCCCTCTGCCACAGCAAAAGTAAAGAAGATGAATGCAATATTGTCATGTCCTGATCCCCCTGCAGAGGCGCCACATCGGAGCTGTGGCAGAAGATGGAAAATATTTGTATATTTGGAGCTGGTGGATACAGCTGGAGTTTGGGCTCTCAACTTAACCCCTTTCGTAAATGTGACCTGGTCTTGGTGCCACTGAAAAGCCTCGGCTTGGTGAACCTGATCATGACAAATCTTGTATCAAGATTCTTGGTGGTGTGTGCCTTTCCCCCCCAGCACTCTGGGAGGCTGAGGCAAGAGTATGACAAGTTCATCTTAGCCTGTGCAAATCAGCATGTAGGAGACACCTTGGTTCTAAATAAAACATTTATGAAAGGATAGAAATGAAGTTCAGTGTGAAAGTCCTGGGTTTAATCTCAAGTAGTGAAAAAAAATACTCTTGAATCAAAAGCTCAAGTCCCACCCAAGGAAAGGTTCTGGGATGATGGAGCTATCCCATAAGCCCTCCTACCTAACTAATATGGCAGCCAGTTGGCACGGTGACAATGGAGCATGTGGAATGTGGCTAGTCTTTCTGAGGAATAAATATTATTTAATTATTATTAATTGAAATTTAAATAGCCACACATGGCTAGGGGCTACGTGGGGCAGTACATGGGCACCAAGGACACCTGCCAGCTCTCCTTTGGGTGCCAACTCCAAAGACACTAGCACCCGTTAGCCTCACCTTTGGGTCAGTGTGAAAGAGCTCTCCAGTAGTACCTGAAAGATAAGATAGAATTGCAAAGATCTGCTAGAACAATACAATTATGTGACTTTCAGATATGTGTGATTACGGACACAAAAGGTAACTGGACCACTTTATCTGCAACTGACCTTTAAACACTGAAACCTGGACCTGGCCTGCTTACTCTGTGGCTTCACTGTCCATTGGAAGTGGTACTTTATTGTACTTTTACCTTCTCATAACCTGGTTTCTCTTCAACTAAGCACTCCTTGGAGTAAGGCTTTTTGCACTAATTGCCAAAATTCAGCCCAACTGGCCATGGTCATCTGCCTTGGTTAATTTGGACGCTCTTGATGGTATATAATATTCTGATAACTCTTTCATTTTTGCCTTCTGAATTTGTAGCAATCTGATACTAGCCTTTCAGACTACCTTTATTCACATCTTATACCTGCTCATGACCTATGTAAGTATAGTTGACCAGAATTATCTACAGTGATTCTCAACTTTCAGGGCACATGAGAATCATCTAGAGGGCTTGTTAAAAATGTAGTCCTGGGTCCCAATCCCAGTGTTTCCAATTCACTAAGCCTGGGATAGGGCCAGAGAATTTCCATTTTTAACAAGTTCTCAGGTATTGAAGAAATAGCTTGTCTGAGAACAACTGAGCAACACCAGAGTAACAGTGCCAAATGGCCTGACTGTAACCACCCACCTTGCTCACTTGCAACACTGTGATTCTAAGAAACCCAAGCTTCCCAGTGAAAGAAGCTGGGCTCTTTCATGCTTATTGTTGCCAGGGAGTTCTGAGAGCTGGCACTGGAGCTACCACTTCCCCATGCCATGCTCCAAAAACCTATGGATGATGCACCATGGGGACCTTGAATGCTGAGACAAGAAGGGCTCTGAAAACCTTTCCTAGAAAGGAGTGCTCCAGGCAGCCATGGAAAAGTTCCAGCACAGCAGGAAGTCGGTCCCAATTCCAATGAATACTCCAAAATGGTGCTGAGCCTTCCTGAGATTAAATTTTTCCCATATTATATGTCAATACATAATCGTGTTTTCCATGTGCCTGAGAATGTTTAGTTCATAAAGCTACTAAGTTCCATCCTCTAAATACTCCTGTTAATGTTGATATAATTGTTTCTCCCTATAGTTTTCAGCCATTATCTCTACTTATTACAACTTGGTAGAACTCATATTTTGTTTTATTAACATTAGATTTTTTTTTACCTTTTAATATGAGACACACTCTACTTAGTGTTTTTAATATTTTCTTCTTTTAATTTTTTCTCCCTTATATAACATTAGCTCATGTCTCATATCAAAAGCACAGATTCTTCATGCTATCACTCCAAAATACTTATTTTATTTCTCTGTTTTGACTTCCATTTCCTTAAAAGCAGAGCTGAGAAGCATAATTTCCGTGTTCAAAGAGGCCACTAATTCCTTAGGCTCTGGAAACTGCTTTCTTTCTCCAATGTGCCACCAGTTTTGGTTTCATAGGTACTGGGCACAGTAATTTTTATTGACTAGATGCTTTGAAACAAAAAATTTAATTTTCTGCTGCTCCAGGCCTATTCTTAATATTTGGAAACCAAAAAGAATTTCTTCCCCCCCCGCCTTCTTTTCCTCCCTCTCTACCACTCTCCCCCTTCTTCTCCCCTCCTTCCTTCTTTCTGTGACACCTCCCAAACTTTCATAATTTCAGCAAACATCTCTTTGATGACCCCCAAATCTATTTCTCTTCTAAGTTTTGGCCCATGCTTTCCCCGAAGCTTACTAGGGATCCTCACATGGATTTCTCCACATTCTTAAAACTGCTCTCCCCTTTTCCTCCTCTAAGTCAGTTGCTTCTTCGGATTTTCTCATTTTGTTCTTCAAATTGTTCAAGCTCAGAGTCCCAGAATCCGTCTAGACCTGCCCACACATCACTCTGGACACCCAGTGAGTTCTCAGGTCCTATAAATACTTCCTTCAAAATGTTTCTGTCTTTCAAATGACTCTTCAAAGCATTCCATTCCTTTTTATCATTGCCAATTCCAAACCAGTACAGGTCCATCATTACTTGATCTTTCAACCACACTGTGCATTTTTCAACTTTCTCTGTGTTGACTAACTCAAGAGGAACTGTAATGGAATTTCCCAAAACCCTCCTTTCTTATGTCACACTCATGTTCCCAAAACCTTCATCACACACACACCTATTTCCTGTAGGAGAGAGGAAAAAAACCCTATAATCCTATCATGGGGTTCCAGATCCTCTGTAACCAGACAATTCATTCTATCCAAACTTCTGCCTGTCTCCACGGTCTTCTTATAGACTCTTCACTTCAGCCACATTGATCCCATTTTTCTCAAAATATGTCATCCTGTATGCACAGAGCCACTCGGCTACACTCCTACATGCCGCCAGCACCTGTGCCGGGTGCTCTTCCCTTATCCCTTGGAATTCTAGTACCTGGGTGGATTGTCCTGAGTAATTCAGCTCCAGTACAGTTTGCATAATCCAAGTTTTGTTTTTTTATATAATTTAATAAGCATCTAGTTCTTCTCATGCATTCTTTTCCTATCACTCCTGAATTCCTGCTTAGATTTGATACTTCCTGCCTTATATAAGAAGCTCTATTTTATACCTGTTATCCTTATAATGACAACTAGTGGATCAGCAGGAGCTCCAAATAACAGAGTATAAAAGGAAAGATTTCAGTTTAACTTTTCCCATTTTATTGATCAACATTAGAACTCCTACACAGTTTGAACTTCACATTGACCTGTCAATGATCATTTTATGCAGTGCCTTGTAAAAGATTTACACACCTGAACAGGTTATGTTTCCTACAATAACCAGACCTCCCCATAGTCAAAGGCTGTAGTTGAACGAAATGAAATCTTATTTCATATTCAAACTAATAAGTGCTGCTAAATATTTCCAAGCTTCTCCATCGTCACTAAGGCTTAGAGAAGCTATTTGTCATACTTGTGAAGGCTTCAAATGAGCCATGATTTCCAGGAGAAAGCAGCTGTGTAAAATTGGCCTGCAAACAGAAAGACAGCATGACTGTGGGACACCTAGCTAGCTGTCAACAACCAAAACCTTCACTGGCACTGGAAAATGTTTTATTAGTTTAATATTAAATTAACTGCCTTGCATACGGAGTGCATTATGGTTAATGGCATTCTGATACTTGGAACTGCACTTTCCTCATATGCACCTGTAAAATTACTATTTCACAATATTCCACTGAGTTTATAAAGCCTAATTTGTTTTATGTGCTGTTTTCAAAAGTTTGACATATGCAGTGGAACTTGGAGAAGACCTGACACTCAAAATGCAATTCACCACCAAAGAGGGACTTCTCTATCTGCGACACACACTGTTTGAAACAGAGATTATAAGTTATAAAGTTTTTGTTTATCTTGAGTCATCCATGAGCAATTAATGCACTTTGGTTACCCTTTACTTTGCCCAGGGAAAGTCAAGATGGGAAGATGAGTAATAGCAGGTTTACTAAGATCAAGCCCCACCAGGACTCTTCAGCTGCTCCTGTTTGAATACCTAAACTGTTACTAAACCTTGGGTAGGGAGTCATTTTTGGTTTTGCCCAGACATTTTAAGCCTTCAATTAGAGAGGATTATTTACAAATAGAATTCACTTAAGGAAAAAAGGTCCCTGATTATAAAACAGTTTTTAAAAAACACCCTGAAAACAATGAAGATTAGATTATGTGCTTTTCTTCTTAAAAGTTATAATATGGCTAAGCCAGGACTCACCTTTCACATTCATTCAGCTCATTTGTAGAAGCCATCATCATCCTCTGGCTCTGTTTTTGGAACTGAGAGTAGTTTGAATTAAAGCAGAAAATCAAAACCCATTTTAATTTATTTGACAGTGTGGCCCCTATGGCTTTGTCTTCACAGGGTGCACTTTCTAAGGTTAACTGGCTCAGTACTTGCCCTTGTTCAATGTTACCCATTCGAGCCTGAATCTTTATTTATGTATAAGTATTTGACTACCTGCTCTCAACTCTTTAGGATCAACATCTAAATACACTTATAGACACTGAAAAGAGATTGGTAGTTTCTAGGCACTGGGGACAGGGAAAGATGGGACTGACCTCCTGAGGGGGACAAAATCACTGCTGGGTGATGAAATGTTCTGGAACTAGATAGAGGTGATGGTTGCATAATATTGTGTTTTGTTTTGTTTTGTTGGTACCTGGGATTGAGCTTGGGACCTTGCACTTGCAAGGCAGGCGCAGTGCCACTTAGCTAAATTCCAGGCTCTGTTTCATAATATTGTGAAGGAACTGAATAAATGAATTGTATATTTTAAAATGGTTAATTTTATGTTACGTGAATTTCATCTCAGTTTAAAAAAATAGTCCCTCAGCATGAGTTAGCTGAGTGCTCAACACAAACCAAAAACTGGTACCTAACTGCCCTACAAAACAACCCCAGAGCATAGCTCCTAAAAGAAGCACATGGCTTTCAATGATTTCTTACATGCTATTATGAACTGAAATTGTCCACTTCTCATTAGACCCACTCCATTTGTCATTGTTAATAGAACTATGTAGACACTCAGTGATCATCTTGTCCCTTCTTGAAGATCTATCCTCTAGTCTCTGCCTCTTTTCCCACATTGTACTGTCTTCATTTCCTCCCATTCCTCCTAGGAACTCTAGGGGGTTCCTGGAGGCTCTGCATCAGCCCTTTTCTTTTCTCTACTATGCAGGGTTTCAGATTGCTGCTTTTGCTCTCCTCTGGCCAGGGGCTCCCAAAGCTGACCTGAAACCCTTCTGCCTCTCAGGTTCCAGACCCAAATGGCACTGACCATCTGTCTGTTCAGAGAGCAATCATTCTCCAAATGGAAGCCATTAAACATTATCTCACCCTCACATAGTTTTTCATAGTCTCTGTCATTATCCCTTTGCATCTTTATATCATCTTCGTGAAATAAAGAACATTGCACTTCCTTTGCTCCCCATTTTGCAGACAGGGAAGCTGAGGCTGAGAGAGGTGCAGGGATCAGGGTCACTGAGCTGATAAACTGAAGACACCACTCAGCATCCCAATCTCATATTCAGCCAAGAATGTGATTAGGGAGGTCCTTACACTACTTCCAGTATGGTTTTCTTTCCGACATTTTCATCCTCTTTTGGCATTCTCTCTCTCTCTCTCTCTCTCTCTCTCTCAATCTCTCTCTCTCTTCCTTCCTCCCTCCGTCCCTTCCTCCCCATCCCCAAATCCAGAGCAAGGGCTGTCTGTCTGATTCTGACCACCCATATGTGACCAACATCTCCTACCCCGAGTCTTACTGCACAGCCTTGGCTCATCCCCTCTTCTCTTTTGCAAGATTATCGCAAAATTCTCCTCACTGAGCTCCTAGTTCCTAGGGCTCTTGCTACAGGACTCGACATAATTATATCTCACCATTCACCCCCAGCCCAGGGATCCTTCCTTGGTTAATCATCACTGCCTATCAGTGCAAGATCACCAACAGATCAGCACATTTGGGGCCTCTGCCTGTGCTGTCTGTATGCAGGTCCACCATTGGGTTCCTTCCCTGTACTCCAATCTCGAGCCCCTCAACTTCCTCTGCTCCCTAAAGCCACTGCATCCCTCCTTCCTCTGCCTTCACGAGTGCTGTTGTTTCCTTCTTGAATTATCTTTTTATTCATTTTCTAACTGATGAAACCCTTAAAACTCAATTTAAACATCACTCTCCTTAAGAAATATTTCCTGAGTCCCCCATACCTGGTCCTTGTAGGATTGCTCAACTCATTTGGAGTTGAATAGAAAATATTATGCACGTATTATGTATTAGTTTCCTGGGGCAGCTTTTACAAATTACATCAACCTTAAGTGGCTTGGAAAAACAGAAATTTATTCTCTCAGAATGAATTTAAGTTAGGATGCCAGCAAAGCCACCCTCCCTCCAGATGTGGCGGAGAAAGATCTGGTTTCTTTATTCTATCTTCTAGTAACTACTGACATTCTTTGGCTTGCAGCTCTATATCACTTTGTGGTATCTGTCTTCACTCTGACTTCTCTGTGTGCCTGGCTCAAAATTCCCTATGCCTGGCTCTTATAAAAATACAGATGATTTTATTTAGAGCTCATCAAGAAAATCCATGATAAATGACTCTTCTCTAGATACTTAACTATCATATCTTTTGCCATACAAGGTAATAGGCATTCTTTTGGCATACATGACTGCATTTGTAGGCTCCAGGTACTAGGATGTGGACATATCCTTTTGGGGCCATTATAACAAGAGAATGGTATTTGAAACACAGGGCTACAACTACCTAGCAGTTTCTTCCACCGTCAGCTCTTAATAAGTAGAGACTGGCTTGTCTACATAGCCTGCAGCGACTGTTACAGCACTAACACCATCATTATCATTTCTTAGGGAAAAAAAAATAATCTGATTGAAAATGCTTGCAGGTCTGTTAGTTAAATCTGGGGTTTTAACCACTGAGGCAAGAGGCATACTTTATAGACACAACTTTATAGACACACCTTAGCAGCTTAAAAGGCAGTTGGTGCAATTTTTAAGATCTAATTCTGCAGCATTGAAACGATACTCTTAAGTGAAATAAATAGGACACACATGTGTAAATACCAAATAGTTTCTCTAGTGTGAGAAACTGAAAGTGTAAATAAGGACTAAAAGGTATAAGAGATAATGTGAAATAGGAAGAAAAGGGGCAAACGGGAAGAACAAGTGAGAGGGGTAGGGGAAAGGAAAGAAGGGAATGGAATTAATGCGAGAAAATGAAAAAATGGAAACAAAGTCTTTGTAAATAGGGCAGGATGGAGGGGTTGAAGGGAGGGCAGGAGAAGGGGGAAAAATAAGAACCAAGAGTGATTATGTAAAGGTGCAAATTTCCAATGATGAATGTCATTATATTGTATACCTAAAATGTACCAATAAAATAAAATTTTTAAAAAAAGATCTAATTCTGCAGGCAGATGACATGGGTTCCATCCACTGTGCCATCTGTGACTGCTTCATCCAACATTCTTGCTGCAAAATGAGGAAAATAACAACAGCTCAAAATAATACCCATTTTATAGGTCCTGATGAATTGTATGTGAACTTTTTATGTGAAAATCATCATGTAATATGTATTGTAATAAGGGAAAATTTTAATATCTATTAAAGTTCTAACCAACAAATGAACCTATAGTGGATGCTAGGTATGCTTGTCTGAGCCCTCCAAGGATCAGACACCAAGTTAGGATTCAAGGTGCATAACACTTTAAGGAAAAGTGGTTGTGTGAAAGAAAACAGAGGGATCCAAGTGAGGTGGGTTGAGCCAATGGACTATGAAGTAGGCCTGGCCATGAAGGAAGAACAGTGAGCAGGATAAACTGGAAGTGTCCTACTAAGGCACTGTGCAGTCTTGGTAGGGTTTGGTAATGCTATTAAAGAATCTTTAACCCAAAACCAGTACATTTACTTCTTTTATAGAGAAAATTTTACATTTGCTTAAATCTTAAGACTTTTCATATCCTCTGGTGGCTCTGAAAACATACCCCCACCCCTTGAAAGTAACTGTTCAACAAGGGGGATCCTGTGTGATCACCAATCATCAGTACCCTTTGTTTTAGAGATAATTTTAGGGACCACTTCAACCATTCTGTCCTATTCTGGGCTGTTGGCACTCTAGGTTAAAACACTTCCTATCCAGAATTTCCTTTCTTCTTTGTCTTCTAAATTATATTTGCCTCTCTTATATTTAGATCCTCTGAATTCAAATCATCTTTTGTCTCATGTGTTTATTCTACTGAAGCATATTTTCCTGACATTGAGTGCTTAGTAGGGAAAGTGGAAGAGGATTATTTTGAAACATTATAGGTCTAAAAATGATTTCATTCTATCCTAACACCAGAATGATAGTTATGATAGGTATACAATTATGGCTTGAAAACCATTTTCACTCACCATTGTGAAGAACTTTTCCATCGTATTCTGGTTTCCATTATTCCTGTATGATAAGATTTCTATGTCTGATTTTTTTTATGGACTCACTTTTCCTATTCTAGAAGATTTTACAATTATTTCTTTAGCTCTTGTTTTTAAAAATAGAATAAAAATGTTGCCTTGATGTTAAGCTTTTTCATTCAGTATAGTGAATACTTCATCGAATAGTTCAATCTCCATACCACTAGGCAATTTTCTTACATTATTTAGTTAAAATGTCCTATTCATTATTTCTGTTCTGATTTTCTCAAATATTTGCTTATTGGCTACTAGATCACCTGGAATAATCAAATAGTACTTATGAGTTCTGTCCTAGCACTCATTATTTTATTTAATTAATTAATTTATTTATTTATTTTGGTACCGAGGATCAAACTCGGGTCTCTGCGCTTGCAAGGCAGGCGGCAGAACCACTGAGCTAAATCCCCGGCCCATAATTTTATTTTTGTTTTTGTATTCTAATCATTCCCCTCAAGTTTATTTTCAACATATCTATAAATAGTTTTCATTTAAGTTCTCTTATGATTAATTTATTAGAGTTCTTTTAATTCTTTGCTTATCACATTTTGGTGACTTTAAGGTGGAATGGTTTCAACATCTCCATATATTTTTTTGCAATGACTAATAATAATTTCTGTTGGATGGTCTTCTTTTCCCTGTATTACCTCTTCTTCCTCTGATTTCTTTTCTCCTGTTTGTTTTGGGCTCTATCTCTCCTATAATAGGACTTCCTCAAATGGCTAAAGTTGCTTGATTTTCCAGTTGTATTTAACAGTAAAACACTCAGCAGTTGACTAGAAGCTATGTTCACATTTGTGTGGTTCATACATAGACGATTAGGTGAATACATGTCCAGTCATCTGGTAGCCTAATGAAATGTATCTGTTGGTCCTCATTCTGGGGTCTTTCAGCTCTCCACAAAAATAATCTCCAGTGTCCTGTGGGGAAATTAAAACTTTTATCTCCTGTTAGGCCCACACACTATTTTTCTGTTCTTTGCAACTGTACTCTTGATCTTCTTTTTTTTTGACAATATAGGTTTGTCCCTCCCTCTTTAAAGATGCATTTTCTACATGTGCTCCAAATAGTCTCATCTCTTGCACACTTTTTAAATTATGTCGGTTGCTTTACTTTGAGGATAAGTAATTTTCAATATAGGGTTCAAAACAGGAAGATTAACAAAACACTGCTGAAAACAATTTTAAAGGAAGGAAGTGAGAGACTACTAGATATCAGGGCTACTAGTTACTTGTTCAACTGATTAGCATCTATTTTGCCATGGTATTTTAAACTGCTAGAAATGTCTAATGGGAAATCACAATAGGGATTCTCAGTCTATTTCAATTCACCAAGCAGGCTTCAATTGGCCTGAGTACAAGTTTCTGGGATAAGCTTAATAACAACAGTCCTCATTTCCATCTAATCACAATTATGCATTTTATCCATTGCTTTGGAAATCTTAGCAGGCAAATTAAAAGCCCCACAGTGTCAGTAATAAAATAGAAGCAATTAAACTATATTTCATGCTATTAAATAGTTCTGACGGTTGCTTTAATTACTTCATAGATATATAATTAGCTCTTAGATTACCACTGTGCAGTCATTTTACTTTTTGAATGAACAGACTGAGGTATGAGATAATGAAGCATGTCTTCAAAAAATTGTTTGCAGAAAAAACAGGGAGAATTAAGAGGTTATTAACTGGGCTTGGCTTGGCCTATCAACCATATGATCTTTCATGGGGTATATTCTTCATAACATTGTTGAGGATAAAACTCCAAGATATGTTTCAAATTAAATCAGACATGTTAATGTAAAATTTTTCTGAGTTTCCCCCTACCTATGACCCCTACACTATACAAGAAATAAATTTTAATTGAAGCAAATTTAATTATACATATGTCTAGTAGTGTTATATGTTTAAACTCTTTGAAATTATAACATTGCTGGGAAAAAGGAAATAGACTTGTTTATATATTAACAAAGAGACCTGGTTATGTACTTTCATTTACATTTGTCCTTATTTTGAAGAACACTTACAATTCTGATTATTCAAATCCAAAGAATAATTTGTTGGGTGTAAGACTATACCATGAATTTCACAGTTGGATAAAAATCATTGGATTCAAAATCATTCAACTGTTTGCACAAGGCAGGATTTGGATCAAATTTTTGGAAAATGTGGTTTGTTGCTAAAGCTCTGAATTACAACTTTGTAAAAGAAATATAAAATACTAAAAAAATCAATGTAAAAAAAGAGGAGGAATGTTTTCAAATTATAAATGGGGTAGTCTTACGACAGAAATGATTATTTTTAAATATGCATAGCTCTTGATTGTTCCAGCACACTACCAAAACCATGAACCTACCCCTGCCTCTCACCCTTAACAGGGGAGAGAGAAGATCAAGTCACTTTGCCCACATGTCTGTCTGTCCCAGCCTGAGACCTCAAAGACTGCAACCTGCTTGGCTAAGCCCTTCTCTCATCTCAAGTCAAGAAGAACCTACTAAGCTCATGGTGCACCAAGAGTCCCTTGTGCACTCAAAGGCACAGCTTGGAATTCATCTCTAGTGAAGCTAAGGTGAGCCCTTGGTACCTTGTGCAACCTAACCAACCTGAAGCCTTTTGCCTGGCCTCGCATTGGGTAAAGATATCTTCCCTGGCTCTGGATTCTACTCTGGACATGACTAAGGACAATGATTATCCCATCTACCTCCTTGCAGCCCCATTTGTTTTGGGGTGGGACACCTCTTTCTTGATAGGTGTCTTAGACAGTTGATGGAAGTCCTATTTCATCCTGAATGGGTTCCTTTGGACCACTTCCTTCATCAGAAAACCTGCACCACAATCCATTACAAAAGCTTGGAGTCAGTTCCTCCCTCCAGACTGCTTCTTCCATTTGCTCCACACAACGGCCAGAATGGTCTTGGTCATATATCTGCCTAAAGCGCTGCAGGGGTTTACTGTTCCTCAAAGATAAATTCCAATTCCTTAACCTCTCAAAACTCACTTCCTGTCCTACTCCAACCCAGTCTCTAGGTTCAACTCCTGTTGGGCTATTTCCAGTTCCCCACACAGATCCCTCATACTCTCTGACCTACAGAATTGCCACAAGATGTATCTGAAGCACCTCTGAATACTCTGGCTGTGGGCTGGGTTTTCTCAATATCATCTTTCCTAATACCAGTTTATCTAAAGAATGGCACCTTTCAAAGGAGCCAGCCACTCTCATTGGAGGAAAGATAGCCTATTTAATAAATGGTGTTGGAAAAACTGGATTTCAACCTGCTAGAGTTTAAAACTAGACCCATACTTATCACCATGCACTAAACTAAGATCTAAGTGGATTAAAGATCTAAATATTAAGATAGAAAATTAAACTTGCTGGAAGATAAGTTAGATAGAACTCTTGAAGAAATTGACATAG
Organism: Heterocephalus glaber; assembly: GCF_000247695.1. Next base: position 7,937,338 of record NW_004624741.1, on the reverse strand, counting down.
GAAAAGACTTTATGAACAAAACCTCAGTAGCATGGGAACTAGCAGAAAGAATCAACAACTGGGATCTCATCTTATTAAAAAGTTTCTGCACTGCAAGAGAACCACCAACAGAGCTAAGAGACAACCTACATGTGGAAAAAAAATT
>NW_004624741.1:7892326-7933458 GCF_000247695.1 Heterocephalus glaber | reverse complement strand
AGATTTTTGTAATATGCTTTCTATATCCTTTTATATTCTGTAAAATCTGTGGTAATGTCTCCTAGATCTTGATATTGTAATTTAAAAAATGTATAACAGATATTGTGTAACAGTAAGAAAAGGTCTAAAAGAGCACGGGAATTGGGAGGGGTGGGGAAGGGAAAGGAAAAAATATGAAAAGAGGAAAAAAATGGAAACAAGGTCTTTGCAAATAGGGAAGGTGGAGGGGGTGAAGGGAGGGCAAGGGAAGGGGAAAAAAAATAAGAACTAAGAGACTCATGTAATGGTACAAGATCCCAATGATGAATGTAACTGTATTTTATACCTAAAATGTACCAATAAAGTTAATGGGGAAAGAAAAAAGAATTTAAGGAAAAAAAAAGAATGGCGCCTTTTAGACATTGACATTTTTGTATAGCTTTTGAGTGACACTTCATACTGTAAGATTTTCTCACCCATCTGGTCTTAGGATATATGTGAATTAATTTTGTATTTCTAATAATTTTTAAATGCATAATTTTATGAATATGAGATTTTAAATTTTTCAAATGTTTTAGTGTCATTTAATATTGAACACTTCAATAATATTCAACAAATAAAGGGATTTTTTAAATTACCAATGCACACTACTCAGCAGTATCAAGTCACAAGAAGTCTCAGACTATAAGGATCACGATATTTGACAGTCTTTTACTAGGCTTTTTCCCTAGAGGCAAATCCATTATGGATAACTAATATTTGACCAATAATTTAGGAAATAAATATTCTAGAGTGAAACCTAGAATATTCTAAGAAGTCATGAAAATAGTTTTGAAAAAGAAAAATTAGTGAGAAATGTTTTACCCAATTATGCAAACATGTAAAAACAGCATGTGCATACTCTTAAATACTAAATTTCATAGAAAGCATATGTAGATGAACTAGCATTCAAGAGTGCTTTTTTATATCACGTATTTCAATTTTAACTGTAGTGTCATGAGACAGGACTCTTAGTATTTTCACTTTAGAAAAGAAATTAAAATGTTGACACAAAATATATGTAGCAGAACTAACTAAATGGTTCAGGTTAACATGTGAACTAGTATCTTTCCAAAAACTCACTGACTGCAGTAAATGAGTCCTTAATGTCTGAATGATATTGTCTGTCTGTGAGTTCAAAAGACAGAGAAAAATGTAACCTCTGAGATTTTCTGCCTTCTTGCATATTTGGGTATCTTGGAAGGAAAACATATCTGAGAGATATCTATAGTTATGGAAGCAATTCATCAGGAAAGCTACATTAGTCCTATATAACAAACCACCCCAAAACAGTACCTTACAGTAACAATAATTATAGTTCACATCTGTTGCAGGATAGTTGGGGTTGGGCTGATCTAGGCCTGGCTGAGTTGGGGCAGATTCTGATTCAAGTGCATCTTAGCTAAGACCATTCAGAAGGAAGCTGAACATACTGTTCACTCACATCCTTTCCCATGTTTAATGCCATAGCTCAATCTGAGAAGCATCTGTGATTTGGGGGAGGTACTTCACCTGATAATGGCAGATACATAACAAGGCACATAAAAACCCCTAAGCATTGGCTAGAAAGATAAGGTCATCATTTCCACTAATACTTATTGGACAAAGCCAAAGCTGAGTTATAAATTGAAGAGAGGAGAAATATTATATACCAGTAATGAGACAACCACAAGATAAGGATGCAGAAGAGGATGTGAATAAAAAAGAGCCAGCTATTCCATCTGCTTTCTAAGTAATGCCTGACTTCAAAAGCTGAGATCAGATGCTTTGCCTTAAAAGTGAAAACAAATTTGCCTTTCTTTCTTCCAACTATCCTTCCACTCATCACCTTTTGCTGACCAATCTTGATGGCCACTGTGCCAGACAGTGCCTTGGACACTGTAAATGTAAAATGAATAAAAAGTCTTCTCTGCCCTCAAAGTAAGACAGAAACATAAACAATAGCATATGGGAATTTTCATACAAGCCACTGGAACTTTTCAGGATGTCACTTTGGAATACAAAGCATGTTAGTTTTTTTTCCCATTAAGTTTATCGGTGCATTTTAGGTATACATTATGATCACATTCATCATTGGGATCTTGTACCTGTACATGATGTATCTTGGTTCTTCTTTTTTCCCCATTCCCCTGCCCTCCCTTCCACTCCTCCACCCTTCCCTATTTACAAAGACTTTATTTTCATTTTTTCCTTCTTTTCTCATATTTTTTCTTTCCTTTCTTTCTTTTCTCCTTCCCTCCCCCCACTTCCCCTTCCCCTTTTCTTCCTATTTCACATTAGCTATTATACATTTCAGTCGTCACTTACACTTTCAGTTTGTCACACCAAAGAAACTATTTGGTATCTACACCTGTGTGACCTATTTATTTCACTTAAGAGTGTGGCCTCAAAGTGCATCCATCTACTTTAAATGTCTCTAGTTTATCATTCTTTATGGCTGAGTAGTACTCCATTTTTTTTTTAAATCTTCTTTATCAGTCATCAGTTGACAGGCATTTGGGCTGTTTCCAAGATATAGCTATTACAAATTGTGCAGCTATAAACATGGGTCCACATATATCACTGTGGTATAATTTGAATTCTTTTGGGAAGATACCCAGCAGGGGATTAGCTGGGTCAAATGGAACCTCTAATCCTAGTTTTTTGAGGAATCTCCATACTGATTTCCACAGTGATTGCACCAGTCTACACTCCCACCAACAGGTTTTTTTTAAGTCCTATCATTTGGTTTAACATTTTTTTACTTCAATATATAGCTGAAAAACAACCAAGAATGCCTATGTTTGCATACAAGGACAACAACCAAATATTGCTTAAGAGAGAAAATATCTGAAAACAGCCTAAACTCAATAGAATCAGATGGATTTCAGGAAGGATATAAAACAAGCATTCCAAGCACAGTTGTCTCTCATTATATAGGAGATTGGGTCCAATGTTGTCCTAAGCATTCCAAAATCTCTAGGTGCTCAAGTTCCTAATATAAAATGGTTCAGAATTTGCATATAATCTATACACACTCTCCCATACACTTCAAATTATCTCTAGATTACTTATATTTACTACTACAATGCAAATGTTACATTAATACTTGCACTGTATTGCTTAGGAAACAGTGACAAGAAAAGAAATCTCCACATATTCAATGTAGATGCAATTGTTTCCAGCTTCTGGGATTCACACCCAGGGCCTTATGCATGCAAAGCAAGCACTGTATCATTAAGCCATATCCCCAGCCCACAGATGCAATTTTTCTCAAAATGTTTGATCTACAGTTGATGAAGTCTGCAGAAATGGAGCTCCTGGATACAGCATCAACTGTAGTTTTCTCTAGTGGATGGGGTCATGTGTGATATTTTGCTTTTTGCTTCTGTTTAGTTTTATTTTGTCTATAATGAAGAGGGGTTACTTACATCAAAACAAAATAAATTTTAAAATGACTAATTAGAATTTGAAATATAGTTCAATTTAAAGTATTACAGGAAAAATTAGGGTTTACAGCTGATGTATAAACAATTAATTAAAAATACAATATAATTCATTTCATACCAGCTTGCTGTGTATCCTAAGTACAAAGAAGCTAACTCTGCCAGGCTTGAGTGAGTTCCAGGGAAATATCACAGAGGAGATTCTATTAAGTCCAAATCCTGAAGGATTTGTGGGAGTTTTCCAGGAGAAAAGGTCATCAGAATGTAGTATGTCTCTAGGAGAAGTTTGTAGAGACAATAGTTAAGAATATTCTGTAGAATGGAAGACCACCTATATTTACATCATTATCGAGGAACTTCCAATGGGAGTGAGGAACCAAGGAAAGATTTGATAGATTCGTGAATTCTCACTACCAAAGTTAGTAGCCAATATATCTTCTTAATGGAAGGGGCAAAATGAAACAAAGGATGGAATATTTCATTAAATGGAAAGGGAGTATCTTAGATTTATGCTGTTGAAGAAAATGCTCGTAAATCAAGGGTCCATCTCATGGTACCAGTTAAAGTTTTGAATGAGCAGTAAACATTTTACATAGCTACTAAAAAGACTGTTGATTTGAGTAACATTGCAGGATTGAAAATGATAGATCACTCATAATCAAGACATTTCTTCCCAAGAAAGGCAGGATAGAGTTTTTCAAAACCATCAGAAGGATGTGGTCCACTTACTGATTTCCATTTCCAGACTTGATTTATAACCATATGATTTCATCAGGCTTGAGAGGAGAATTTCTGCCTGCCAGTTATTTTAGACAGTACAAGATTGCCCAATATCATCAAATTTCAGGACTTTTACATTTTCCAGCAACTATTTTATTTATCCATGCTTTGGTTATGCTTTTCTCTTTTCCAAGAGCTATTATATGGTGATTATTTTCTTTCATTAATAGTAAATAATAAATCTGAACTTTTTGAACTTCCAGTTTTTCATACAGTCAACATATTGCATTTCATTTCTCTCCTCGATCAATAACATTAATGGAAAGAATGTGAGCTTGAGAAATGTAAGTTTTGGCACAAATTCATTCTATTCTGTATTATTTCTTTTTATTTCTATTCAATTATTTCATGTATATATCTTATCTCCCCCTTGCAAAACTTTAACAATTTCTTTCAATAAAGCAACTGGAGTATATTCTTCTTTTGTGCTTATGTCCAGCTCCTCTTTCCCATTAACAGACATATATAACTTTAAGTTATAAAATGTGGTAAAATGGATGAGTTTAGAGAAATTGACATATATTGTACTCTGGCTTCTCTTCCAAAATATTCATGTGTTCATATCTTGCATTTTAAACTTCTTAGTGAGATTTTCAAAATAAATTCCTGCAGGAAAAAATTTTCCTTACTCATGTGCACCTAGACTTTATGGTACTTCTTAACAGAGAGAGTTTTGATAAAAGATGTGAAAGTACTAAAATGAAATAAAATGTACTGACACCACACAGAAAAAAAGGTAAGTTAATTATTTAAATGACCTTTCAATTACAACTGTATTTCATTTTTCACATTCCCTTTATAATGAAGTTTTCAATCATTGCTAGATATTAGAATCATCTGAGGTGTTCATAAAAAACACCCATCCTCAGGTGTCACCACAAAATGACTGCATCTGTATTCCTGGGAGTAAGGTCCCATTCTGAATATTAACACGAATATTAAGACAAACACTTTACACAGGTTAAATTTGTTAGAGTTGATTTCAGCAAAGAACAATTCATGGGTCAGGCAATACCCCAAGACAGTAGAGGTTCAGATAGGTACACTCAGCAATGTGGGCATGAGGTATTTATACAGAGAAAACAGAGATGATATTTTTAAAAATAGCTTGATTGTGTATAGCTTAGCGCTGGCCTTCAATAAGAACTGTCTGGTGTGAGATTTGCCTTATATGGACATGGTCTCCTCAGTTGGCAGCTATTGATTGGCTAAAGCTTGAATGCTGTGATTGGCTGAGACTCAGCTGTTTCTTAGTTAAATTGCAATTTGATTACATGATAAGTTAGGTTGATCTTTGCTAGCTAAAGTCAAGATCAAGATATGGAGACAGATTACAGCCAATTTTGGTGTAACACACATGTCCTCATGCGATTCTAAAGAGCAGGCCAGGAAGAAGACCACTATTTGAGTCAAAGTCATAGTTTGACTTGAAGTTTTCTGAGAGTGAAAAAAATTTTTGATTGATTCAGAGAAACTGAAGTGATAGTCAATTTCAGGATCATCTCAATCCAACAAATGTTGAGGGTGCTAGTGAGGTACAAAATAAAATGTGAGTCAGTATAGATTTTAAGACACAAGAGTCAAAAGTTAGCATTCCAAAGAATCTATTCCTTCAGCGGTATGGGTCTTCTTGTCCTTTTAATTTACGGCCATGATGTACAAGCAGCCTTCAGTTGTCTGCATATCTTAGGACTCTTTTACATTCAGAATGAAATGGTAGAAATGCATCAGATGTTCCATTCTCAGATTAGCCAGGTGATCTGGCATCAGAATCTGCCTCCATCTCAAAACAGACCCTGGGGACCTGCCACTCCCCCTTCCACCCAGTATTCTTTCCCAATGGTTATCACAGCAGAGCTAAAACAACTCTGGGAACACAGGCCAGACATAAACCCAAGGACACTAGATTCCTTACCTCCAGTCTTGACCTCTATACTCTTCTGTTGAGCATGAACACAGTTTAGTCTAAGAATTTTCTCTTCTTAAATGCTCTGTTTTATGAGATGGTATCCCCTCTGGCTTCAAATACAAAGAACTTTATTTTTTTGACCCACTGCTTTCCATAATAGTTTCATCTATTTCTTTGAACTATTTTAAATGTTATGGTCATTTCAACTCGTAATTGTGTTTACATCATCTCTGAGAATGACACATAATTAAGAGAAAAACAGCCAAAGCAGTTCAGTGTTTTTGGCTTATTGTTTGACGATGCAAAAACATTGCAGCTGGAAAGAATTCCATTAATTTGTGGCTAGCACCGATAGATCAGCCTCAAGACTTCCAAGTAAACAGAGGGAAATTGGCATTGCTATCTTGTGGCAAGAAGCAAAGAACAGAGTGGTACAGAGTTCTCCAAGAAGGAAAAATTAACCCAGATGTGAACAAGACAATGAATGAATTGTTCATCACGACTTCTCAACCTTTTAGCCATGAGCAGCAATTACAATCACCAATTCACCCAAACACTCAAAGGAGAATTAAACCTGAAAATTACCCATCATGGCCCAATCATAATTATGTCTCCATAGCTCCACAAAGTACAGGCACCCAAATTTAACTTACACACTTAACAAATTAAAATGCTCTTTAGGGGAAACCCAGAAAATCATATAGTCCCCTTAAACACACACACACACACACACACACACACACCATATTAAGGAACAGCCAGCATTTAAAAGCCAACTCTTCATATTTATTGCATGACACTCCTTTCACTTCTAATCAGAAAAGCAATCTTACTTCTAATATAGTAAATTTATTTGCAAATCTACCAGCAAGGATTATAGCTTACTATTTTAGGCTTCTTACTACTGAGTCGTATACTACCATAACTTTTTTGAACTTGCCAAGGAACAGAAGTGTTTGTTTGTTTGTTTTTTTACCTAAATGGTAAAGTTCTGAATCATGTTTTTTATTAAGTAGCTTTAATTATTTTGAAGAGTGGCCAATCAGAAGACCTCCACTATTTTGGAGTGTGCTGATGTATTTTAGTTCTCTTGAGAGGTTTTCTAACCCACCAAATAAGTCAGTTTCTGATTAACTGGTTGTATTTTTGTGCTGTTAATAGTTTAGCTAGAGTGTCCACCACATGTACCATAGGGAAAACTTCTGATAGCATTTCCTTTAACCAGCCAATCTAAATGAAACCATTATTGTATCATTTGCATGCGTCTTCCAAAGAAACTCTCAGATACCACTTTGATATACAGAATGCAAAAATATTTTGACTACATTATCTATTCTCTCAAAGTGGCTCCAAGTTATTAGCTATTTTAAAAAGCAAGTGTGAAAAACATTCTTCTTTTTCACAATTAATAGCAAATAAAGATTATTTTAGGAATCATATTAGAAATGTATAGGGATCTAAGTAAAATGCACTCGTGTGTGCTAATATAAAATTTTCACTAAGAATAAGGCATTGACCATCTAGAAAAGGAAAGAAAAATGACTCCTCCAAATACTTTAGTTTATGGAACAGTCAAGGAGTTCCAATTTGCTTAAATCAGAACACACTGAATAATTCTGATACCATTTCATTATTTTTAAGTCAACTTTTTATGCAAAAACTCTAAGTTATAAATATGCTGCTACATTGGCTTTCAGCCCATACATAATTCTATAGAATACATCTCTTAAAGAGGACAGAGTGAAAATCTGAATGAACTGAATGTCTTGGTATATTCATTTTTAAATGAAGATATAAAAGATTCCTCTTTATGGGGAAGAATTTCCCCTTTTTATAAGAAAAAATTTCACCATGGAAAAGGGAATTCTCTGCATTGTTCTAAACAAACTTTGATTTGAAAAATTTTAGATACCTCTTGCCATCAAATTACCTAAAGTGAACTAGGTGGTAAATCAAATAATTATGTTTCTACTACATTCAATTGATAAAATGTTGATTTTTAGAAGAGACTTCATATCTAATAAGTTTTACAAGGAGAACCTTAAATCTATTTCACCTTAGAAATCAGACATGATACTTTTGTTAGAAGAATGACCAAATAATGGGAGGCTATTGCAAGTCAGGAAACACAAGAATCAAAATTTCTGAAATTTTTTTTCATACTCAAAACTTTCTATTTCAAAAAATTAAGCCAGACCCCCATGTATCTGAGGAAATATTGGACTAATGGTGCATTTCCTCTCATGATTCTTATATAAACTATGAATATTGGTCTTGCTGTAGAAACCACAAAACATAATATTAACAGACTTTTGTCTCAAAAATTTTAATATAAAGCATATCCTTTTATGACTGGAGATGGAGATATTTTTTTCCATTGACATTTTAGTGAGTGAAACTCCTTTAAATGTCTCTCCATAAAGGTATATTCAATATAATCTATCATAGTGATTTTTAAGTTTTTGGCTGGTAGCCAATGGGGAAAACCCCACATTTTCCTTTCAGATTTGAGGAACACACACGTACTAGAACATTGTTTAACAATCTCAAATTTCCCCTTGCTATGACTGATGTCCTTATATTTTCTATTCCACTTCATTTCTTTCTGTTATTCGTTATTCTGTTCTATTTTTCCATGCTGGTTATGATCCACTATACTAATTTTGTGAACCATCTATGGTTTCCCATCCAAAGTCTAAAAAACGCTTTTCTAAGAAGAGTCTTGGCCCTACAGGATGTACTACAGGCTGAAAGATTTTCTAAACACACTCATGTTCCAGTCAAGTATTCCCATATGTTTAAAATGATAAGTAGAGTCACTGTGGCCTGAAAAACAATTATTTTTCTCTATATAAGCCTTTGCCTAAGACAATAGATTTATGGAAATTGTCTAAAGGATGGGTTGTATAAAAGATCACCCAGCTGAATGAAAAATATCTGATGTCTACTTCTGGACTAGCCATACCAATAAAATTCAAACACAGATTTCATTGACAGTCCACTAGTACATTGCTCAGTGACATTCTGAAAGAGTTGAGCTTCCAAAAGTATGTTGAATTTAAGGATGGTCAGGTTGAGGGCATCTCAAACTTTAATGCACAAAAATCCCTTGGGAATCTTGCTAAAGTGCTGATTTTGGTTCAGTAGGACTAGAATGAGGCCTGAGGATCTGGCTTTATCACAGTGAGACCACCCCCCCCACCCCCTTGAGGTAGTTTCTTAGTCACTTTCTCCATGAAACACAGAACCAAATACCTACAACTTGAAGCCGAAGAGGTTTATTTGGGCTCATAGCTGCAGGAAAGAGAGTAGCCAAGGAAAAAGATATACCCTTCCAGGTCACGCCCCCAGTAACCTGCCTCTCCTGACCAGGTTCTACCTCTTAATAACAGGTGAGCTATAACACTCCCATGGTTCAATCCTCTTCCAAAAGTCCTACCTGTAAGTGCCTGAAGCATTAGGGGGACATCTAGAGAAGAAATATGACATTTAGCTTGTACCTATTGTTAGATCCTTGAGCCCCTAGAATGAGAGAGGGAATATGGAAGGAGAAACCTTTCTCTGCCTTCACTTGAGAAGACTAGGCACTCAATGACGCTATCCTGATATCCTCATTGCCCAACAACCATCATGGCAAAACACCCCTGATTTTATTAGGAGTTTGAATGAAAACAGCTAAACAAAAATGGTGCAATTATGTGTGACGTTGACCCAGGACATGAAAAATAGAGAATCAATAGACCTATTATTGTTATAGTAGTAATTTGTTTACAGTTCTTTGCTGTGGTAAAAATGTTATCTGTACAAAGAATACAATTTAAGATGATTTTTAAGTCTGGATTGGTTGTTAGACATTGAAAGCTCATACATTTTAATTTTATCAGTTAATAAGATGAGAAAATAACTACTTAAAAAGAATAAAAAATTCTAGACACAGATTTCACAATTTTCTTAAATTCTATCAACCCACATGTTTATAGAACATGATTTTTTAAAAAAAAATATCTTATAAGTGGATGTATGTCAGCCATGTTTGTGCTCTTTAAAAAAATAGCATATTAGAAAGTATACATGGAAGTTCTGAGACAGTATTTTAAATGCACTTGACACTGTTCAGATTTTTATTTAATTCTTACTGATTCTAACCAAGAGCAACATTAGAGAGATATTAATGATGTCATTGTCAATTATTGTCATTTAGATTGGAGGAGAGAATAAATTAGCTAGTAATGGTTGTTATTTCTTTGGAAGAGTTATTTCAGCAACATTAAAATCTAAACGCATTGTATCACAATTGAAGTGAAGGGAAATTGGAACTGCTGAACCTGGCATCTTGTGTGAACCGGCAGTACACAGGCTAGACATTCCTTTCTCAGGAGCATCTCAGGGCTGTGGTATTAGCAATCTGGGTGACCCTGGGCATATTTCTCCACTTGCAGTTTTGCCAAAGAAAAAGGCTGGACTCAGTAGCCAAGAGTTGGCATTCTAAAAATCATTTGATGTTCAACAAAATTCAGGATGAACTAGATCAACAACTTTGAAGATTAGAATTTTTTTATATTTGTTTTAATGTAGCAACATGTCATGCTTCATATCAATCATGCAACACACATACAAACACACACATGCCAACATAGCCAAAATACAACAACACTTTCCACGTGAATATAGGAAATGTTTTAAAATGTTCTCCATCTATTTCCTCACCTGTAAGAAGAAGGTGTTGTGCTAGACCAGCTCATTTCTTTGCTATACTGTAGCTCTAATGATATATCAACTCTGTGACCTAAAAACAGGAAGGGTACTTGTGGAAAAAATACATATATGGCTGTTAAAGCTAGGAGTCCATGAGCCCCAAGAAACGTCATCATGGCCCTATTTCAACATCTTCCTGGCCCTTAGACTCAATGAATACTGCATTGCATAACTTCATTTTGCAAATGTTTTCCATATATACAAAAATACCCTCAAAGCTTAGCAATCCGGAAAATAAAACATCTTTCTCTACATGAAGTAGTGACTGACAAATCTTCAATTCAAAAGTATAAAAGAAGCCTTAGGAAATGTCATATTTGACTAAGAGAATTATGGTCGTAGGGTTCTTTATAGAAATCTGGTTAAAACTATGGAACTTTTCCCTAGAATAATGTGGATCCAAACACACACACACACACACACACACACACACACACTTCATCCTGGATATAACTCATTATCTGAAGGTTCATATTTAAGAACTCTTAAAGGAAATAAATGGTCAGCCAGAAATTGGATATCTGGTCCTCCCTGCTTCTTTAACTTCCTTCTTTCTTTCCTTCCTTCCTCCCTTCCTTCCTTTCTTCCTTCCTTCCTCCCTCCCTCCTTCCCTTCCTACCTCCAACAAGTTTTCACTGAGAAGTTACTAAATTCCAGGCATTGTTTTAAGCCTTCAAAAATACAGTAGTGAACAAAACAAAATCGCTATGCATAAATATTACTTTTCTGTACATTTGTGAATGTGTGCATGTGTGTGTGTGTGTGACAGTAAACATATGTAGAGATAAGATGGAAATGAACGTTCACTCTGGTAAGGCAACATTCAGGACCCAACTGGGCCAATGCTCAAGGAAAAACATTCTGTGCTGAATCATAATTTTAAAATCCTGCAGCGAGGATGTTCTTTGTGTGCTTGAAGTCATTGGTTCTGGCTTTCTCCAAATGGAATAGAATATGTGTCAACATCAATTTGTTGGCCCTAGGATAAGCACATCCAGCCACTACCTATGACGAAGCTTCCTTACAGAAAAACTTTGACTCTTCATTATCATATTTATTTAGAGTCTTTCCTACATCCATGAACATTGGTTTAGTTTCATGATGAAAGAACACACTTCCACTACGCTCTATGAGATAATTTTTGTTATTTCTACCAGCTGTATGATCTGGCTTGGCCAAATGGTCTTGGGGCTAGCAGTCCCTTGCTTTGTTATCTTGCATCTATATTTTATTTTAAAAACAAACAAATGAAACCCTCTGGTAGTTCAAATGAAATCAGATTATTTTAAAATATATGTTGTACACAATCACTAACAATTCCTGAAGATTGGGTTTGTCAGCTTTTATTAACTAACCTGATAAGAGATATGCATAGGAAATTACCCATGTTATGATACACAATCAAATAATTTAACTTGTAAATTAGGATAAATTACTTTTGTAATTTAACCATAAAGTTCCTGGTCAATAGAAATTGCTTTACACTTGAGCTGCTACCCCCCTCATTTGTTTCCTAGGGCTTCCATAGCAAAGTACCAAAATTGAATAGTTTAAAACAACAAAAATTTATTGTCTCTGAATTCTGCTCCTTGTATTTTTTTGTTTTGTTTTCCCAGTATTGAGAATCGAACTCAGGACTTTGAGCTTGCCGGTTAGGCACAGTGCCAATGAACTATATCCCTGGCCGTAAAGACCAGGAGTCCAAAGTCAAGATATTGACAGTGCCATGCTCTCTCTGGTAGGTTTCCTTACTTCCTCCAACTTCTAATGGCTTTCTGAAGTATTTGATAGCCTTTCCCTCATAAATTTATCACTCAGGTAATCTGGAGATTTTCTCCTTTTGTACTTTCATGCTGACTTTTCTTATTATTTGTCTTGGTTTCCAGATTTCCCCTTTGCTTAAGAATATTGGACATATTTACTAGGGTCTGCCTTAGCAACATCACTGTAACTTGATTATCACTATAAAGCTTATTTTCAAATAAGGCCACATTTTGAGATACTGAGAGTCAGAATTTCAACATGTCAAAAATTTAACTCATAAAACACCTTTATTGACTAAATGTACTCACAGAAGGGTAGCATTCAGCACAGAGTAGGAAATGTGTTTAGCTTAGTGCCTCATACCTACTAAGTGCTCAGTAAACAAATGGTGACTATCATAAAAGTGATTATTGGTATGTAGAATCTAGAAAGGAGCTCTACTGTTATTTCCTGAATTTACAATTCATGCATTGTATCAAATAGTTATTTCTACAAAACAAACCACTACCACACTCAGGTGTTTAAAACCATTAGTGTTTATTATTGCCTACTAGTTCATAGGACATCCAGGTAATGGTTAAATTTAATTGTTGACTTGCTTGGTTGCTGTCAAGGTATTACTATAGCACACTTCTATGTATGTCTGGGTCATTATGATTTGACATTGGGTATGATATCTGGTCTCTGGCCCCTTTCTCTCTAGAGATGTTTCCTTGCTTGTGTCAATGGCTGCACAGGGCTACCATGAATTAAGCAGCTTTGCTCTATGATCCCCTTCTGCCAAAATGATCTTGAGCCAGCCAACCATGGATGGAACCCTTTGAAACCATGCGCCAAATTAAACCTCTCCTCCTTTAAATTGTAAGTGTCAAATATTTCATCCCAGTAATGGGAAAGTTGACCAATACAGAAAACTGGTACCAGAAAAGTGGGTGGTTGCTATAACTACCTGACCATGTGCTACCTGACCATGTATTTTAGTAGCCTTTGGAACTAGTTTACAGAAGTTTGGAAATGTTTGAAGATACAGGCTAGAGAAGCCCTAGAGTGCTGTAAACAGAGCCTGTTGGACAATTCTGGTCAGAGTTTAGAAGATCAAAATGCTGATAAGAATGAAAGTAAAGGCCACTAATGAGCTTCAGCTGGAATGGATATTCTACTGAGAATTGGAGTACAGGCCATGAGCATTACATTCTGTCAAGGAACTTGTTTACATTTTATCTGTATGTCAAGATTTTGTGTGAGGCTCAATTTAAAGTTGGGATCCTAATTCATGGGGGGGGGTAGATTTCAAACCAGTACAATATTCATTTTGAAGCATGGTTATTACTGACTTTTTAAAGTCAGATTTATTCAGATTCAGAAAATCAGGAGCAAAAGCAGAGCATCAGTATTTTAAAAACCGTAAGTTTTAGCCTGTAAAGAACCAAGGGTAAAATTGGGGCCAAAGCAAATATGGTTGCTGAAGTGATTGGCACCACTAAAAATGTACAAAGTGCTTTATAGATAGACAAGAAGAAAGATGACTTGAGAGCATCTCATAAATCAGCAGGACCCCAACCATGGCAGGCTCAAGAATACAAAATTATAAACTTTTCTTTAGACAAGAGAGCCCTTGGATCCCTTACTGGAGAAGGGCCACCTAGGGAATTGGTTCTTTGGGATTCATTTCACCATGCTTAACCAGCCAGGCAGCTAGAGGCTGATATAGCCAACGGTCCAAGGGTGTCTGGTTAGTGCTTGAGCTTGCAGCAGACCTTGGGATCATCGACATAATGCTGTTTTCTCAGGCATGCAGAAGACAGGAGCTTTGGGGTCATAGAGGTTTTGACTTCGATTTCAAAATGTTGCATGGAAGGCAAGGCAAATTGCCAATTAGAAGTGGGTGTGCAGCTGTGAGAATGAAGCCAAAGGTGCAGTGGAGACCTCATGAAGTCAGACATGGCAGGAACATGAGACATCTGCCATGGAAAGCCATAGGCAGGGAACAGAGCCAGCCCAAGAGAGAGGCCATGTGGCCTGCAAACATTTAGGCCATAGTGGTGGGGATGGCCAAGCCTTTTGTACTTCACATCTTACCACCACATGCTCCAGATGCTGGACATGGAGCTATAGCCCTGCTGGGTTTCTCTTTAGTCCTATTCTTTTCTAAACTTCTGTCCCTCTATTCTGAAATGACAGTATTTATTCTATGGGATTATATATTGGAATCATGTACTTGCTGCTTGAATTTTCAAGTGTTTACAGCTAAGAATTTACCTTGACTAAATCTCAAAGGAAAATTTGGACTTATAATTTTGAGCAATGCTGGAACCGTGGAGACTTTGGGGAAGGCCTTGGCGCATTTTCAGTTGTATGAGGCACAGTTGTCTCAGGTTAGGCTTGGATTATGAATTTGTTATTGTCTTTATTTAAAGATTAAGTATGGTTTAAGGAGATGTGTTTGGATGTGAAGGACAGAATGTAACAGGTAAACTAGATTGTCAATTTGATTGGTTTGAGAGCCACTTAGAAAATTAGAAATCCACAGTTCTGATTGTGGTTCAGCAGATCATAGAGACAGAACCTTGAATGGTATATGGTCACTACTCCCTTCCTGTCTAGTGCTGTTTCCCTACTCTGACTCCCAGCTGCCAGGAAGTGAGCAGCTTTGTTCCAGCATACCCTTATGGCATAATGTTCTTGCTTTAAAGCCAGGTTACCATGGTCTGAGCCCTCTGAAACTGTGAGCCAAATTAAACCTCTCTTCCTTTAAGTTGATTGTGTTGGGTGTTATGTCCCAGAAATGAGAAAGGTAACCAGTATCAGTGGGAACTGCCTGATCTAGGATGACTTTAGCCATGAAAATTAATCTCTGCTCAGTTCAGTCTCTTCTCTTCCAATAGCCTAGGTTGGGCTTATTTAATGATGGCTGGGCAGAGTACCGACATAGCGTAAAAGTGAACAATGTCCCTTGAGATTTGGATTGGAATGCCATCACTTCCACTGCATTCTTTTGGCCCAAACAAATCACAAGGCCAACTTAGACTAAGAAGATAGAGTAAGAGACTCTTTGCTTAAAGAAAGGAGCTATAATTTCATATTGCAAAGGCCTTAGATGCTGAGAGGAGTAGAAAAACAAAGATTTATTGCAGTCAAACTCATGCATGCATCACATACTATTACCAATCCAAACAAAACAAAACAAAAACTGTGTGGTGCTAATAAATACCTTTATCTTTGATAGTTGGGTTTTCAGCCTCATTTTTTAAATTTGTGAGGAGCCACATTCCATCCCAAATTTTGGCATATTTGTAGTTGTAAAGTATGATAACAGTCAAACACAGAGACTCACTTCTTTTCCCCATGCATTTGTAAGCAAACCATAATATTCCCTACCCCTAAGCACTCTTCATTGTTCAAGACAATGAAGGAATAATCTCCAAACATTGCCATTCCTTATAGGTTTCTGCAATCTAGGCAGAAAGATCTGTATCTTAACTTTTTCAAGATCTCATTCTGCTGGAAAGTTAATGGTGACCCAGTGGATATGGAAAGGATTGGAAAGGGAATTGTTCTAAGCCCCACTTCGATTTGTATGAGAAATCTTGTGCTTTCTTTAACCTCACACATTTATTGGCATCTGTACTAAAAATCTACTTCTTTTTGAATTAAAAATTAAGATTCCCAGAGGGCATTATGCAATGGGAAATTGACACTTCAATAAACTCTGCTCACACATTTTATTGATTACGATAAATCTAATTATTGCTTTAAAGCCAAAAAATTATCCCTTTGATGCTCTGGTGATATGTATTTTTTTCTCCTAAGGTAATAACTGTCTGATTATGATGTACTTTTTAAAAAGTAATAAATAAAACAGAGAACCATTGCAAACTAAGTTTGCCTTAATTGTCTCACAAAAATCCTGCCAGCTTTTTAATTCTTTTCAGTAACTTATGGACACTTAAATATGATAGAAACACTTTAATGTACTCCCTCAAATAAACAATTAAATTTAAAGCATTAAATGCATAAATATTTTAAACTAAAAGAAAAGCAGATTACACCCTTGCTGCTACTCACAATTCTGGATTCTGGCTTTCTGTTCTTTTATTGACTTTTAAAAAACTAAAATTGGTGGGGATCTTACTTTCTTTGTGGCTATTGCCCTGGGATCAGTGACCTGTAACAGGCAGAACCTTGGATTTAGAAGGTTAAATTTCGTTTCTTGTCCTGAAACTGGCCGGTGTGTGATCTTTCTGTATCCTAAGCAGTCTCTCTGCCATCATCCCTCAGGTTCAGCAGGTGACATCGAGAGGCCACGCCCCGAGGTTGGGAAATAAGGCTAACAAGTAAGGCCTGCCAGAGGTAAGGAGACCCTTTTCCTTCAAAGGTGTTGGAGGTTTCATACACTCCACCATCTAGGATCCCGTTAACTTTTAATCTTTCAAGCTTTTACCCACAACAATGTTGCTTTTGTCTGTCTCCTTAAACA
Organism: Heterocephalus glaber; assembly: GCF_000247695.1. Next base: position 7,916,330 of record NW_004624741.1, on the reverse strand, counting down.
AAAATAAAAATTTTTAAAAGCAACATTTTTCAAAAAGAGGAATATGAAATAAGAGAGAGTAAGCTGTGGCAAACATGAGGTAGAAAGTAGTATTTGTATTTACATGCAAGGAGGTATAGTAGAAACTCCAAGCATAAATAGACTCCATTTTCTCATTTAATGTTTATTAATTGTAAGATCTAGAACAAGAAGCTACTTGGCTATTTTGAAACTCAGTTCACTCACCTGTAGGGAGGGGATAATATAACAGATGTTAATATAAAATTTTAAAATTCAAAATCTTTTTTTTTCATATTGTAAAGCAGGTGAGGGATGTTATTTGCTGGAATTGTAAAGCATCATGAGCGCAATTGCAAAGTGCTCAGTGGACATTAATTTACAATGGCTTAGCCACTAAGAATAGAGAAGCATGCTTTGCTCTCCAATGTCAATGCAAAGCAGAGAGTCTTCTTATGTTTATCATAAATATGTTCATTTAGGAGTTAGGGTTTTCAAGAAATTATAAAAACGTTCAATATTTAGTTTCACTTTGGAGAGATTTTTAGAGCCAAAGGAACAGATTTTGTTCTATATCATTCTCATTAAAAGAAAACTAAATGGCAATATAAACTTTACTTCTCAAATATTGTTTTTACTGGGCACCCTGACATGTGAAAAGATTTGTTTTTCATTTTCATTGGTATACGTTTGTGATACATAATAAAAACATCATATTTGGGAATGATACATGTCGTGCACATCTTGATCCTTTTCACCTTCACTTCCCCTCCCCTCCCTCTCATCTTTCCCATCCCCAGATCCCTTTGCCATCTCCACAAAGTCTATCTTCCTGTGCCATATGATCTACCTTTGTTTTCCTTCTTAAATTATTTATCCCTTGGGTTTCTCATATGAGACAAGTCATGTGATATTTAAATTTTACCTTCTGTTTCTGATTTATTTCACTTAGTATTATGGTCTCTAGATATATCCATGTTCCTGTGATTCAAACTGATCCTTCTTTATGGTTGAGTAGTACAATACTCCATTGTGAAAAAATCTTTATAAGTATTTTGGATAAATCAAAATCCAAATCTTTAATATTTTGTGTACTTTAACAGCAATATCTATGAATTGAAGTTCTCTCTCTCTCTCTCTCCCTCTCTCCCTCTCTTTTATCTCTTTCTGTCTCCTACTTTCTCTTTTGGTACTCTCAAGACAAGATCATACTGGAAATTCTTGTAGTACCTACAGATTAAAAGTTCTGCTAGATTTATTCCTTGTCAACATACTATAAAACAAACCTATGAAGAAACTTTTGTCTTTGTAACTCAGAATTCAAGAAGGCTTTCTAGACAAGACACAGTGTTAATAAAACATTTTGCAGTTGTCAGAACTGTATGTTGGTTTTGGGTAAGACATAAAATATGTCTCACTGAAGTTTAAGATGAAGTGACAATCAAAATCAGTGTCAAATATATTTTTTAAAAAATTCCTTATACTCCAATATGAATGAAATAAAGAGAAAATATCATTGGTCTCTTTATATTCAAATGGAAAATAAAACACAATTTAAAATGACATTGAAAATCAAGAATAAACTTCCCTTGCCTTTCCTGGAAATACATTATTTTCTATACTGTGGCTTTAACAATATATTTATCAATGAGTCTTACCCCTCAATTGTTAACCACAGATAACTGCTGATATTATATGAATTGTCTATTTCCCTTCACCACCAGTTATTCTACTGCTTGGATAATTGGTCACACTAGCAAATTCCACTGCTATTTATTGCTTATCAATAAAATAAGCTAATTTTTACAATTCTCATTTTCTTTTCAGCTAACCAAATGTAAGTCTGGAATACCAGACTTTTTACCATATCCCTTCTACCATAAGACACCATTAAAATGATTTACTCATTTATTATGAAGCACAAAACTCAGACATGAGTAGCATGCTAACACAGACTAAAATTTATCACAGAAACTGAGTTATGGAGCCACCAGTAGTCACTAAATGGTTTCTTCTTTGTAATTCTTGTCGCTCACTTCTTAGAACTAACAAAAGTAAAATGACTTCATGGAACAATCAGACAAAATAATGGGCAGAGTTCCTCAGCTAAATTTCCCTGCTGTATATCATTGTCTTGGAAACTTGTTAATTTCCAAATCCAATTTATCTGTTCAGATCCAGGTGTTCTTCTTTCTGTATTCTTTTTGAAGTTCTTTGGAGGTCTAGGGCCAGAGGAAACCAGCAGTACACAGAGGAATAGGATAACTACCCTCTAGAAAAACAATTACATCTCTGACATGGTTGAAATAAATTCTTTTGTGGCAATGATATTGAAAACCATGTGTTAAGAGATTCTGCTAGCAAAATGTTTCTATTCCATGAAACCATGTAAAGGGTATGCACTGCTGAAGCTCCAGTCCCTGATGCCATTTTGGTTTCAGATCTTCTACTTCACTTCTATTATATTGCTTCCACAGTAATTGTTTTAGTCTTTGACCAAGTAGAAAGAAATGAAAGCCATCCCACTCCATGTAGTGGCACATTTGCATGTATGGAACGCCTGTGAGTTTAGTGACTCCAGTTGGTGTGTTAGGTTGGCCAAAGGCCCCTTGATAGGTCCATCACCTGAGGAAATGTGATTCTTCTCAAGAATAGCTTTGAATGAGGAAAGAGAGACAATCAATTCCCCATTAATTCATTCCAAGACGTCAGAGTAATTGTTTGCATTTTCATTTAACTTTACTTTTTTTTATTTTGTACTGGGGATCAAACTCAGGACCTTGCGCTTGCAAGGCAGGCGTGGTGCCATTGAACTAAATCCTGGCCTTACTTTTTTACTTTTTACCTTAAAAGCAAACATGTCTCCTCTGGCTCATGTGCTAGTCTGGTCTGAAGTTTGATTGAGTTATGTAAAGAGTTTGGAAAATTATAAATGCAAGCTATGATTATACCATCAGGTTATATTCACTATCCCTTCTTGTCCATATTGGTCTTATTACAAAAGGTTCACCAAATTCTATGTTGTGTGAGAATGCCACGGTATGTAGCTCCATCTGAAATGTGTAAACGTTTTCAGCATGAGAAAATTTCAGCTAATTTTCTATTAATCTAAAAAGCTATTTATTTCCCTCAGAGTAGAATGCTTTTCAACTTCCCTTTCATATACTGATGAACACACAGTAAATAGTATTTCTGCACCCCACTTATCTTCCTCTACCTTTTCATCATCCCATCTCTTTTCCCCCTTGTACTGTTGCAGAATGAGTGCAGCACTTTCTCACCTACATCTTGCAGCCCACTTCCTAACAAAACGTTCAGGCCTTATTACAGTTCCTGCACCTCAACTTCTTACATGTTTAGCAACTCCTGCTTTCTAACTGTCTAATCTTTATAGTCACAATTTCACAGAGAAAGTGTTTTCTGTCCATATTTTTTAAGTTTTTGTTGGTCTCCTTTGAGTCAATTATTCACTAATTAGTAAAATAAGACAAGCAATAAATTCTAGATAACTAGATGGTTGAAATGGAAGATAAGATTCAGACATTCCCCTGGATGTCAGAGAGCAAGTGTGCATACTTCTCCCCTTGCTAAAACAGAAGGGAAGATATATGTAGATGGGATTTCAGGTGTAAAGCCACCTCTGGAGTTCTCTGCTTCATGAAGCTATTGACACATATCCCTTCTATTAGTTAGCCCAGTTACTTCCAAAAAGAAGCAGTTCTTGGAGTTTACTAATGAAACACCCAGCATCTTTTATATCCCTTGGCTAGGAAACAGGGTTTTGAGTCACCCAAGCTGCTTGGTTTTGCAGTTCAGAGGTGTTGGTTATTAAAGCTCTGTGATATCAACCACGTGCACATGGAGAGCACATTGTTGAGTGTTTTTACAAGGAATTAGTCAATGTAATTGCCGGCTGTAAAGAGATTGTTACACAACCTCATTACATGTTGTAAACACTTCATCACATGACATCTTTCCATGTCATAAATACATCATCAGAGACCATTATGTTCTCTAATGATGAGTGCTTACATCCATTCATCATACGAAAATGAATAAATGCCATAAGGACAACATAATCTAGGTAGTTTTTCACTGCTATGATAACTCCATCTGTAGAATTTCATATGGGATGGTGAATGTTTATATGAGCTGTTAAACAGCATGAAGATAAGGGGAAGTCCCCTTATTCTTACAACCACTTTTGGCTAAAGGTAATGAAATCTGACCTCATCTTCATGGTTTGTAAAAGAATATTCAAAGAAGGAGAAGGAAGAGAAAAATGTAAGAAAAAAGAGGGCTAAGAGGAGAAGAAAAAGAAAGAGAAAAGAGTAAACAACTTAAAAATTTAAATAATTGTATTCTCTAGGCCTACTTGTATTTGTCCACAACTATGTGTAATTCTTCCACACATGTTTGACTTTAGATGTATTTTACCATTGCTTTACAAGAGGCCATGGAACTGGTCACTCTTTTTGTTAATTTTAACTTATTTCTCCAGGGATGCATCTTGCATTTCTTCATTAATTGGCACTTTCTACCTTTGAACTACTTCTTCCCAATATCTATCCCTTAGTTTACAGGATGAAGGAAAATATGTATAAAATAAGATAAGACAAAGGTAATGGTTTCCACACTTGTTCTACGAATACTTGGGTTGCTTTGTGTCTCCCAAACCTCCTAGAAATAGAAAGTAGAGAGCAGAAGAAGCTTCCAGGAGGGCTTCTGGATGCAGGTCTCCTATTTATTAATGCATGTAAATTTAGATCTTTGATGTTATCACTAAGTGAAGTCATAATGTCTATGCGCTTCCACCTAGATGTGTGCTATGTTAATTTGTTAAACACAAACATTTAAAATAGCCCATAATTTTTGTGACCCTGAAATGCACTTACTTATTTTTAAATATGCCAGAGATCTCAAAACATAGGAATTACTTGCCCATTTTTTAATCTCTGGGAATTATATGATTATTACTCACCAATACAGTAGTAAAATCTAAACAAGTCTAGGAGAGTATCCCCCACTCCATCACTTCTTGGCCTTTGACTAAGGTCAGTCGTAGGAGAGGATCCCCATGGGTGTGAACTTCCACTGCTAATTAAAGCATTCTTCAATACTAGCTTCTAGGGCAAGAACACCCAATAATTTCTCTAGGTCTCTTCACTTAGTCCTCATAAAAGTTCAATAGAATTATTATCATTATCACTCCAGTTTAAATATGAAGACAGAGAAGCTTAGAGACATCAAATAAATTCAAAAATCACATATGGCCAATAAGTAGCAGAAATTCATTCCCACTCATTGACCAAGAGCTTCAGTACTCGGTGTCCATTTTTATTAATGTCAGTACGAATTGCTGCCCTTTTCACCCTGGAACATATTGGACAGATCCAGGAATTAAATATCCCAAAAGAGGGGCAATTTTCTTTTCGTTGTTCATGTATTTTTGCTTTAGTCCTCCTAAATGAGGGTGGCCCAATGGAACAAAAACTAAATTTAAACTTCATTTTCTAAAATTCATGAACACACGCATACCTGAAATTCACCTATATGTATGCATATACATATGTAACACAGTAAAAGGATTTATTTAAGGAAATTCATTTAGATATAGCATGGAAACATCTGACAGAAAAGAAGAATTGGTCACATACAAAGAATTCCTATAGTTCAGCAACAACAAAAATTACCCAATTCAAAAATGGACAAATAACCTAGACATTTTTCTGAGTAAAATATACAAATGGTTAATAAACACATGAAAAGATGCTTAACATCACTAATCATCAGGGGAATGTAAATCAAAACCACAATAAGATACCCTCCAAACCCATTAGGATGACTATAAAAAAACAAAAACAGCCAAGCATGATGGCACATGCCTGTAATCCAAGAACTCTGGGAGGCTGAGGCAGGAGGATCCTAAATTTAAGCCCAGCCTGGGAAACCAGTGACTGAGTAAGACCCTGGCTTCAAACAAAAAATTTTTTTAAAGTCTAGGGGTATAACTCATATGTTCTGCATTTAATCCCCAGTACCACACACACACACACACACACACACACACACACACACACACAAAACCAGAAAGTAACAAGTGATAGCACAGGTATAGAAGAACTGAAATACTCTTGCACTCTTTGTTGAAATGGGAAATTAGGCAGCCCCTGGAACACTTGAAAAAGTTAAATATAACCTGACTATAGGATACAGCAATTCCACTCTGGGTTATATGCCAAACAAGTGAAAAGAGGCAGTCAAGCAGATATTTGCACATCAACTTTCTTAGTCACATTATGTACCATAGTCAAAAGGTAAAAATAATCCAACTGCACATTGACAGATAAGTGGATTTTTAAAAAGACAAGGATTTTCAAGGGAATATTACTCATCTATAAAAAGGAAAGAATTTCAGACACATGCTACTACCTCAACAAAACCAGAAAACACAATGCTTATGATATGAGCCAGACATAAAAGGGCAAATATTACATGACTTTACTAAAATTACATGAAGAAGGTAAAATAGTCAAACTCATAACTGCTAAAATTCTAACAGTGGCTAACAGGGGCTGGGGAAAAGGGGAAAGGAATTATTGCTCAATAGATACACGATTTATGTGTGGAAACAATGAAAACGTTCTGGAAATAGATAGTAGTGATACTTGTATAACATTGTCAATGCACTTTAATACCACTAAGTTATATATTTAGGAATTAATAAAATGGTAAATTTTATCACAGTACACACTAATAAATGAATCAGTGGTGGATACTCTTAAAAATTCCTTTTGAAATGATAAAAATAGCATTTTCCACTTCATAATCTTATTTCTTTGAATTCTGGGCATACAAGTGGCCGGAACACTTCCAGTTCACATACTCTGAATAAAGAAATTTTGACCTACCTCATACATATACTTGCTTGTTCCCTGTATATTTAAATTATAATGTTACCATGAAGAAGGAAAATTATGCCCTAAGAATAGCTTCGTTCAGTATGCGCTGTCTATGATCCATATACAGCTGCACTTTTCCTTCATTGTACAGTAAAGAGGGAGCAAGAGGAATTTAGAAATGAATCACACTGAAATTTAGCAGCTTTTCTTATTTTTCATGTCTCTTTAAATTTGAAGAGCAAAGCCCCATGGACTGGATCATAGCTCCACACTTCATAGTGGTGACAGATGAAAATAAAGTTTGACTCAGCCTAACAGGAAAAACCTGACTCATTAAATTCAAACCCAACTCTCTATGCAAGGTGTCTGGGGCAAACCCTTGAACTGTTGATCCCTGGAAGAGAAGAATAGCTGGGGAATGAATGACCTCACTCTTCCACCCAACAATGAAAGGAAAAGATGAATGAATCCATCACCATGATGATATTTTGAGGAGCTGAAAATGAGCATATTGATATTTAAGAAATAAGTTCTTAAGCAATCTCCACTGAAATTCACAAGATCAGAAGCTCATTTGTAGGTTTTTTAGCTTGTGTTGCTCTAAATCCCCCAATAACTATATATATAGACTATTTGGGGCTATATAACATATACAAATATGAGGGGAAATAATTCACTAAAAATTATCCAAGAAGAGATTTATATTTCAGTACTTTTTTTTTTTTTTTTTTTTTGGTACCAGGGATCGAACTTGGGTCCTTGCACTTGCACAGCAGGCGGTGAAACCACTGAGCTAAATGCCCGGCCCTCTCAGGGCCTTTTTATGTTCACAATAAAGAGAACAATAAGTATCCATTCTGAAGGCTTCTCTCCCAAAATGAGAAAAGAAAGGGGGAGGTCGATGGCAGACTTTGCTGTATGCATCGTGATTTGAGGGGCCTCCTTCAGAGAAGGCTTCTCCCCATTATCTCCGGTGTGCTTCACAAGCCAGGGCATGGACAGATCCAGTAAACCAGCAGAGACAGTGTCCAGAGGTTCCCCTCACACCCACTTACACCTTCTATCCAGTTGCTCCTTGTGCTGCGGCTTTTCCTGATCCATCAATAGTCTGGTTTGGTGGGTAAAGAATGTATTCCCAGGCCGGGGATTTAGCTCATTGGTTCCACTGCCTGCCTTGCAAGTGCAAGGTCCCGAGTTGGATCCCTGGTACCAAAAAGAAACAAAAAAAGTATTCCCTTTCATAAAGCCTCCTCACCCTCTCCTAAGAAGAATGCTCCTCAAAGCACTAGGAAGTCTCACCCCAGTATTTCAAAGCATGTAACAGTGGGAATTATGAAGACTACAGTAAGAAAGAATCAACCATGAGGTCACTTGCAGGCAAAAGAGCAGAGGTTTGCAAAGCCCTAGGCTTACGTTGCATGATCTGCTTTCCTTTCCACCAAATTACAGGGCATCTAAGGTGCCCCCTGCCCTAGGAAGAAAGGATGGAAGTGGTAGGCATGGTCTGAACGTTTCAGAAGGAGCCATGGGCAGAGGTGCTCTTTTGAGGGTAGGGTAGGGGTTAAGAGGGAACTGTTCATGTTTAATGAGTTCAAACTTCTTCCACAAATTAAGCGAAATATTTTTAAAGGAAACAATATTACTTAAGTTTTATTTGTTTCAGCTACTTGGTTACAACTCCACACGGACACAATTAATGGAGGAAATAGAGTATTTTATAAGACCAGAACTCTAAGTCAGTCTCTGACCAAGAGAAATTCTTTGTCTTAATCACTATGCATTCCTTTTGGATTGCTTGTATATTGCCAGAATAATTATCCTCCTCTTCCAAAAAGGTTTTGTCTAGTCACTCCCTAAAAAAGTTACAGCGATTGTTCCTGGGAGTAAATTAATAAGGCATTTTGTTCTCTTTCTCAGTATTTATGTGTGTGTATGTGTGTGTGTTAGTAATTCACTATTTTGTTTGTGTGTGTGTACAAATGGGATACTGGATGCAAAGCCTTATGTAAATCTAAAAACTAATGGGCAGCTGAGATGCTCTGAAATCTCTGTTTCCAGGAAATAAATTTATTTTCCAGTCCAAAATCTGTTCTACTAATTTTAATTAATGGTACAAATAGTGAAAGGTCATAGAAACTAGATGTTTTAGAAAGGAAATAAAGCAAAAGTAGCAAACAAAACTATTTGTTTACTCAAATTTTGTTTTGTTTTTATAGTCTTGTCGATCCAACACAGGGTCACACACACGCCCTACAGACACTCTAGCACTGAGCTACATCCCCAGTTCTCATCTACCCAAATTTTAAGAGAAGAAAATCAACCATGGAAACTACAGAGGGGGAAAATATCCGAAGTTGATGGGAGCAAAGTGCTGAAGATTTCAAATCCTAAGGACTTCATGATGTTCTCTCCCAAACAGAGGAGATACAAAAATAATTTTCTAAAAATTTTCACAAATCTAATCTTTGAACAGAAATTATTTATTTTCCCTATTTTAAATCTGTGTCACTTACTTCTTTCTTTTATATCCAAAGAAAACCAAAAAGCAAGATCCCAGGTGATGACATGATGAAGGTAAACATACCAGCAATCCTAAGAGACTGAGATTAGCTAGGGTGTCATTTTGAGTCCTACTCTCAAATGTAATTCTGTGCTAGCATTCAGGTGGTCACAGTGAAAGAGAATCAGTCCAAGTTCATCAGCTGGAGGGTGGACTGTGCGAACATTCCTAATCTCTGAACAGCATGGCAAAACAAATAATCACTAGACTCACTTTGTTTCTCCTCTTCCCTTCCCTCTGCACCTATAAATATATTTTATTGTACACATAGCTTTTAGGGTCAAGAATTAATGGTGAGAACCATTAAGAGGGCGAAGGTCAGTGGCTCCTGATTTCAGTGACCCTTAAATCTAATCTAGCATGGTAGAAATAGAATTAAAATGTGATGAACTTGCAAAGTGTGATAAAACCTGCTTTACCCATACAATTGGGCAGCAACAGAAGAATGAAAAAAAAAAACTTTAAACAATAAAAACTGAGTGATCAAATTACAGCTGGGGAGTTAAAGGTGAACTTTCACAGCCTACTGCCATGCATAAAGGCCAAACTCTGACATCTTTAATGTGTTGCATGGTTTCTGGATGCTAGAAACCTTTTGGAATTTTTTCCAATACTGGTCTTTACTTTTATTTAGTTTTATGTCCAGTTCAACAAGAAAGATGACCAGACAGCATTTTGGAAAATGTAGAAACTAATTTCATTAGTGCGTTTGAACTTGATCTTTCAAAATAAATCAGTCTACTTGCACCTTTTTTTTTTTCTTTTTTGGTACTGGGGGATCGAACTCGGGACCTTGCACTTGTGAGGCAGGCATGGACCCACTGAGCTAAATCCCCAGTCCTTGCACCTATTTTTTTATCCTTTTTCAACTTGAAAGCTTAGTATTCTAGCCTTTTCTCTAGTTCCCCTCTTCTCCACCTTTTTAAATATATCAGTTATTTACTCCATGATTCCCAAGACCCTTTCAATTCATACAAATTATGTAGCTTTCTGATTTTATATTATTATTTTGCTTCAATAATTCCTGCTATAAAATTTTAAAGCTTTGTCCAAGAAACCAACCTCTGGAGATCTGGTTAAGAGTGGTTTACCACTTTTTATCCTGAGATAATTTTAGCTGTTTGACAATTTCCAAAAATAGTACAGATAGTTCTTATATAGCCTTCACACAACTTCCCCAAATCTGAACAACTTATGTTAAATATTATGGTATAATTACCAAAATAAGGAAATTAATATTGTTAATACTATTAACTAATCTCGAATTTATTCAAATGCCACCATTTTTGACTAAAGTTCTTTTTTGGTACACAATCCAATCCAGGATCCCACACTGCATTTAGATTTCACATCTCCTTAATCATTTCTGGTCTGTGACAATTACTTTCTTTCTTTCTCTGTTGTGACTTTGACATTTTTGAAAGCAGCTACTTTGGAGAATGTCTCTCAGTTGGTCTTACCTGATGTTTTTCACATTGTTAGGCTGGTGTTCTGTATTTTGAGGGAGGAATAACACAGAAGTGATGCCATTCCCTCCTCGGGGCATCCTATTCGGAAGTACATGATATCCACAAATCTTATTATGGGTGATATAAACCTTGATCATTGTTTTACTATGGTGTCTGCCAGATGTTCCCAGTATAAAGCTACCATCTTTACCTTCGTAGCTAAAAAATATCTTGTAAGGAAACTTTGAGGGAATGCAAATATCTCCTTTGTCATAATTTTGCCCACTCATTTTACCACCTGTCACTTTAATGATTATTACAGTCATTATTTAGTGATTTTTATATTTCTTTCATTTGATGCATATGTATACACACACAAACACACACAATCTTAACTTACACATGCACAAAATGCATAATTATTCCTGTATTTATCCATCTTCCTGTGTGTGTGCAAGTATGTGTATGTATAGATAGATAGATAGATAGATAGATAGATAGATAGATGAATGCATATTGGTATCTATGATTTTAATCCACTACCATTTATTCCAGAATTCTCTTCTTCCTTTTCCATAAATTTCTCTGATAGTATAAATATGACTTTCAATATTTATAATATCTTTACTTATTTGTCCAATTGTAGTAAAAACTTAAAGTAGTTCCTGAGCTGCTAATCTATATATAAGTCAGAAATAAATTTTTTAGGGAACAATATTTGTGAATAGTTCTTCTTGTATTTTGCCCTCTCTATATAGACAAAATATTATCCTTTTAAATTTATTTTATTTTTTTTTCATAATGTCTGCATGATTATGTTAGTCTATTATAATGCAGGTAGGTTCATTCATTACTGTTTGTAACCTAGTAAACATACATACACCTATGCACACATCCACACACATCTGGTGATTTCAACTATTAATTTGGTTTTGGTTGTGTAAACATCACAGTGCAAAGACAGAGCTATACAAAGAGATAAACTCAGAAAAGTGTCATTAGCTCATTATCCTAACCATCTATTCTCTCCACACCTTTTTTCTCACATCCACGCACATTCAAACACATTGCTCCTAATTAACTGTTTTGTTTTCTAGTTTATAAATCCAGCACCGTTATCTATTTTCACATATATGAGTGGACATGCATACACTTTCTAATATCTTCTCCATTCTTATATTAAGGATAGAACAGTGCAGGTGTCTGATGCTTTGCCATTTTCATTTAGCAGTGTTGTGGTATCACCTTATATCAGTTTTTAGTGATTGTCCTCATTCTTTTTCTTTCTTTTTTTTTTTCAGTACTGAGGATGGAAGCCAAGGCTTTCACAGGGAGCTACATCACCAGCCCTTTTCAAAATGTTTTTATTTTGAGATAGAGTCTCACTAAGTTGCTAGGTTGGTAAGTTGCCCAGCCAGGAATAACTGTTGGTAATAAAGTTTGTATTGCTGGAGGTGTATCTTGGGGGTAGATTTATTTCTGTTGGCAGAATTTCTGGGTCCAGAGGTGAAGGCATATGTAGTTTTCTTAGATATCACCAAGTTTCCTTCTAGAAGTTTCTTCTAGCTTGCATTCCTACTAACAATGTAAAAGTTCTTGTTTCCCTATAGCCATACCAACAGAATATGCTCTATCTTTACATTTTCATCAAACCAAAGATGAGAAATAGTATTGTTTCACTTGTACTTTTGTAATTATAAGTAAATGTAAATATTTTTCATGTTTAAAGAATATTTTTATTTTCATATTCTGTGAATTGTCTGTTTGTATATATTTCCAATTTTTCTATCAGGTTTTAAACCACCAAATCCAGAATTTATTGAGTCTTATTTATCTGTAAGGTTGACTCTGTTGGTAACATACATTACAAGTACTTTCTTCCAGATTTTTCACTTGTATTTTGACTTATTTTTGTATACATTTTATGGAATCAAAAGTATCAGTCTTTTTAAAATTCCAGGTTATAAAGACTTTTCATAGAAAGAGGCTAAGGAGAAATCCATGCGTGTTTTCTTAGTACCTGTGTGGTTTAATTATTTTGTGTTTTGATATGTAACCCACTTGGAGTTTACTTTTGTGTATGGTGTGATGTATGATTATAATCTCTTTTCCAAGTGGCTGACCAGTTGTTCTTGGACCATAGAGGACAATCATCAAGTATTAAAGTCAGAATCATTAGAAGTCATCAGTACCAATACTCTGAGACCTAGAAAAGTTAAATGACTTCCTCAAGTGCACCTAGCTATTGGAACAGATGGGTGTGTAAAATCTACCTTTCCCAATTCTACATTCAATATTTTTAATATACTCAACTATTTAATAATGTCTATCAGTTCTTCAAATGCCAGATTTTGACACCAAGGTTCCAAGAACTATCAAATATTAAATATCGTGATCATCAGCCAATAATGATTCAAGAACAGAAAAAACTTCAATGTGCACATAGATCATCTGGAGATCTTGTAAAACACAGGTTCTGATTCTGGAGGGGTGGGGAAGAGCCTGAGAGTCTGCATTTTTTAAAAAGCTGTTGGTTAAGGGGTGGGGATTGATGCACTGCTCTGCAAACACTTTGATTAGCAAACAGAGATAATATTTCAGGGATGTCTACAGGTCAAAAAGTTTCATTTTGCTAGTCATTATCACACAAGATTGGAGTGGTGTTTAAAATGAGAAGAGAAAGTGGAATAAAAAGCCAAAGATGTAAATGGAGCAAGGCACTCAGGAAAAACAGAGTGAACACTGAAAAACACTAGTTTCATGTTTAAGGGAAAAGAAACTGTTTTATACAGTTGAAAAGAAGGAGCAATTTGCTATTACCCTCCAAAACTAATTGCTAATCTCTTCATATGAGTCATAAGGGGGGCACTGATTTTATGTCTGGTTCTGCATGAGCATTTCAGAAAGAAACACTTCTTGGTGACAAAGTAATCATGCAAAGAGAACATTCCCCATGCCCTTGCTTCTCTCTAAAGCCATCCCTGCTCCACCTCTTCCCCAGCCTTCCCACATACCCAGGGGTGTGCACACAATGAGAGGATTATTGGGGGTACTTTCAGTTACCTTCAACCTTGCTGCTCAAATGACTCAGGTGTGAGCATAAGATAGAAATCACTCAGCCTTGGAGACAGATGGTTCATCACCGAAAGCTGTAAAGATAAACCCTGGAGGAATCAGAGCTGGCTTAAAACTGACTAATTATCTTTCCCCTTACCTAACCAGCTTATCTGGGTCCATTGAGGAAATTATCTTCATTTTGTCTCTTGCCTTTAACGTGTTTGAATAGGAAATGAACTGCTGGAATTTCATGAGGCTGAGTGTTTAAACTGAATGGAACCCCACGGACTAATGGAAAACACTGAAGGGCTCATTGATGGTGACTGGAAATGGGGTATCCTTGAGTGCTGCACCTGTAGCTAAAGACAGAAACATTAGTTATACAAAGTCAGCTGGTTAATTTCATGTGGTGAGTTATCCACTTGAAATACACATGACTTACAAATAAAATTTAAAAATAAGTCAACATTTCCCTTTAAGGAAATGAGGTTATGTGCTTAAAAGAAATCTTGGTGACCTTCATTTATTAATGTACTACTTTCCTGAGAATCTGAGTTGGGAGGGGAGTTCTTTCAATGATAGTTATGGACACACCATGTTCCTGCAGATTGAAGCCACTGGGCAAGAGAAGAATGGCATTTTGGGCAAAGGCCAGAGCTATCAATTGTATTTTTGCATCAGGAAGAAAGACTTCTTACAAAAGTAGCTTATCTCCATTCATCCCAAAAGTGTGATTTTTTTTTTGGACAGTTGTCCTTACTATGGTCAACAATGAAAAAAAAAGGGGTATTTGTGTGCTTCGGAGCATAACTACACATAACAGGATAGAAAAATAGTGTTTGAAGCTTTCCATGGGAGAGGAAAAAGACACTTTCTTTTCTCCACAGTGAAAAGAACAATTGCTCTGTGGGAAGAAGACAGAGAAGTAAAGGTGTGGGTGGATTACTCAATTGTCTCCTCAGAGCATAATCGAATGCATGAACTGATTCAGAACAGACAACTAGAAAGCAAAATAATTTTATAAAAACAAGAGGCATATATGACACACGCTATAAGACACAGGCAACTGAAACTGCTGGAAAGAGTCACCAGCCCAGCTGGTAATAGCAACTGTCTGATTCACAATCCTGGAATTCTAAAGGATTGTCTCCTTTCCTGCAGAGAAAAAAAAAAAGAGCAAAGCAAACCACTTCCATATCAGAGGAGATGGATGTGTTCTTTCATCTGATAACTGAAGATGACCAGCCTAAACAGTTTTTAAGTACCTATAAAAATTAACCACCTCCTCCCCTCTGGATGGCCCTGGGTCAAGGGAGACTTAAAGACCTCCCAAGCACATTAGATAAGGAAGAGAGAGACCCACCATTCCTTCCATCCCTTGCAAGGGACCCTCTTTCTCTCCCAGTGATTCTTTCCTGAATACTTGCTCTGACAGTTAACACCTGTTGTAAAACACACCTAGTTTCCAAAGTCTGGTGATGTACCTCAAAGAACAAAATCCATGTTTAAATTCAAACCACTACCATTCTTAAGGAGATTGGGATTCTAGCTCATAGAATTACAGAATTTCAGAGTTACACTAACCTCTTTCACTGGACCGATCAGGAAACTGGGATCTCACAGACGGCTGATTTGCTTAAAACCCTAGAATACCAATAATAATAGTGCTTATTCATGCATGTTGACCATGTCTCTGGTACTATTCTAAGCACTTTTATGACGATGACTTCATTCCTCATGATATTCACTGATCTACTGGTAGATACTGTTATTATATCCATTTTATAGGAGAAAAAGCACAGGACAGAAAACTTAACAACGCAAGGTCATCCATCCAGGGAAAAATGGAGCTGGAAGAGGAACCTGGATATCCTGAACTCAGACCAGAACCCTGATTCTAACTTGGAGTGCAATAGCAAAGGTGGCCTGGCCCTGGGGTCCTCTTCCTCTGTTTGATAGGCCTTGCATTCAATATGTCATCTCCCATGCCACTTGGCTCAGCTCAAATCAGACCATTCTCTTAGAGGCCTGAAGAGAACTGAGATGTCATTAACTTCTCTAATACCTCTCTCAAATGCCCTCATGGGTACCCATAAGTAAAATTTTATTTCTGGCTCATAAACTTTCCACCAGGATAGGACAACACATCAGTGAGGTCATTAAATCTTTATAATAACAATATTATGCTAATGGAAACTATTAGTCTATTTCATGTCCCCCAAAAACCATCTGGTAAGTTTACCTGGCAATTATTTTGAGATGTCTTAGTGGATCTTAAAGCATAAAGAATACAGGGATTCATAACTTTCTCTGGGCAATGGAGTTTTCCATGTAGTAACAAACTGGCGTGGCTGGACTATTGGATTTAGACATAAACAGGATACTGGAAAAGGCTGGGGAGAGTACATGGCAGCTCTCAGATTAGAATTCAGGTGGTAGGGTAGAGTGGATAGGTATTTCCAAGCCCAAGATTTTACGGAGAGAATCAGTTGCCAATATTTTGATTGCATTATGAATTTCTTCTTAAAATGGTTTGTTCCTTAATATCAAATAATAAAACACAGGTATTAAAGCCAATTTAAGTAATTTAGAATAATTAGAGTCTTAAGTAGGCAACACATGTTCAGAGTAGAACAATCCCTCCCCAAACAACAGTGATGTCAGAGGTTTTGGGCTTGGGTCTGTTTTCTCTCTCTCTCCTCCCTGTGGCTCCAATGGGTGGCAGAGTTTCCCTTCCTGGAGCCCAGTTACCCAGTAACTCCTGAAAGGGTTGGATAAATGTTGGCTGCCATGCACATTCAACCTTGAAAGCACAACAATCTGGGATTTTAATTCAAACAAATGTGAAAATGGGTTATAAATAGGATCCAGCTGCATTTGTAATAGCAAAAGGAAAAAAAGGCCTGGGACCCAAAAGTAAGAAAAAAGAAAAATGAAAGCACCTTGCCTCTCTTTCCATGGCCTTCTCTCAGGCTGCAATCATTGCCCTGTTGAAAGAGGTCTCAAGAAGGTCTAAAATGTTTTAATTATATTTAATTAAGCTGTCATTTGTTACTTGGCTTCCTTAAAATTCTACCTAATTAAACCAGGCTCCATTTTCAGATCTACACAGTTACCTCCAGCTCAGCATTTAATAAAGGAAAAAAAGAAATGGTTAGCAGAGGCTGTCTTCCTGGAGACTTCCCATCTCTCTGCCAACAAATGCAGTTTATATATTACTAGCACAGATGTCAGCCAGCACAACACAAGGCTTCTGCTGGGTTGTTGACAAAGACAACCCCCAACCTGACCTTCAATAATCTTTTTCTTTTTCCCACAGCAACTTTCATATAAATCAATATTTGAATATAGAAAAGGTGGAAGCAAGTCATTTCCAATCATCAGCACCGCACCAAATGGAATAATATTACCTACAGCCTGGATCATTGGGGAAATCCAACCCTCTCAAACAAACTTCATTTTGTAGACATATAATTTCAAGGTCACTATTTCTTGAGCGCCAACCTCTACTGGGTGATTTAATTAAGCTTGGTCATGTCCCCTTGGGGGGCTACTGTGTGTGATCACACAAGTTATGCCTTGCACAACTATAGAAGGTGCCTTTCATGGATGATCATCATTGATTTCTATTTTCACTTTGATGGTTTCCCGGCAGACGGCAGTAAAGTGTCTTGAGGAAAGGGCTCTGATTTCTAATCATGCATTTGGCCTGGGACAGTGTTTACCCACAAGATTTCTCACTGGGCTAACTTTTAAATAAAGAACAGATCATAATGTAGTCTAAGATTTTTCATTCCAGTCTTAAGAATGCAATCAACTTTTTGACAAATGAAAAAACTTATAAATTCCATTCTATAATCATAGGAAGCAACAGAAGTCTTCATACTAACATAGTTTCTAAATTTATTTTTTAATCACCCAGAATTAATTAATTTTGGAGGAATCCATACCATGTGTGCAGTACCCAATAAACAATATATCCCCCATTTTTGTATCTTTTATGTCATATAAAACTTTCTACCCCTCCACTATTTGCTCACAAGAATCAATAATGTAGGTCAGACACTTAATTTGCAAACAATAACAAATGCTTCCTGAACATTTCTGCAAATAATCTTTATTTGTTTGCTCCCTTCCAACTACTGTTTGTTTCACCTGCAAACATTTCCAACTGAAAATGTTTATCTCATTCATTTGGTGATGCAATTATTTGTTTGAGGGGAAGCTTAGGGTGATTGCAGATAATTTTACAAACATGGCCACCAGTCAATTATGATTCTAAAATCTATTACTTACTCTCGTTTCCTTAAAGTATTTCTCTCTGGGGTTTTGGCAAATATTTTTGTGGAGTCTCTAGGATGCATCTGTCCATCTGTACACAAGCAGGACTGTCCACTGACTCCTCAAAAATGTGCTTGTGGCCTACAGAAGCACGAGTCTCTGGAAATCTGTTGAGAGAACACAATCCAAGCCATGGATGTGGCCTTGGGAACCTGCAGCCACCAAAGTCTCCAAGATACTTGTACTCAGACACCTTCACTTCTCTGTCAACAGGAAATAAACCAGGTGGAACAAAAATGAGGACAAATACAAGAAAAGTGAGACAAAGAACATTGGTAGATAAGTTTCATATATGTAAAATATGAGGCTGGTATGTTAAAGAAGAATTAAGAGATAGCAATGCTGTCATGTCAGTAAACCAAAGCTCATTTCCTCCAATTACATTTATTATTAAATTTAATCCATTAAAATTTCTTCTAATAAAAAAGATTTAATGAAGATGAGGACAATGAAACAGAAGAGTAGTAAAAGTGACAAAGAGAAAACAAGAAAGGCAAGAAGGCAGGAAAGCTGAAGTTAATATTCTATAAAAGTTCTGGAGAATCTTGTGTATCAAAACCTTAAAAAGGAGAAATTCTGGCCCATCACTTTAATTTCAGCTAATTAGTTCTAAAGATTCTAAAGAAATAAGAGATATGTAGAAAATATGCACATAATGTGCGTAATAATATTTCATCTAGCATTACTCGCAATAGTTATTAACTAAAAATACCATGGATGTCTATTGAGAGGGAATTTGTTAACTAAACTCTGCTCTATTTCTTCCTTATCCTAATCCTAGCTACTTTTTGCACATTTCTATCCACTTAACTGACCTGTTAGAGCCTTCACAAATCCATGTTCCTCTTCCTTGAATGCTCAGCCCCACCACTTTGTACAACTAAACCACCTCATTCCTCAAGTCCCACCTTTATATCTCTGTCTTTCCCTATTTATTATCCAACTCACATGCTCCTCACTAACTTCATAATATTTGTACTTGTTTTAAGTGCATATTTGTGGTTTTGCTTCAGCATTTATTCCCCTATTCCTCCCAATAGCTAAAACCTATATAGTAGTCAGAAGCATGTCTAATGCCTATGTGCCTACTGACCATAGTCTTGCCTCTCCTATGAAGGAGCTCAGAAGCGTTTATTGAAACAATAAATCTATAAAACAGGAATATTCAACATGTTGTCACTATTCTATGACCTATATAATCATAAAGAATCATTAAATATGCTGTTAGATTATTGAAGACCAGAGAAATTGTAAATGAGAAAATCATATAAAAAATATTTATAACATTGTCATGTTTAAATTTCAAAATTTCCTTTGTGTACTTTTCCCAATTTGTTTATCTTCTATGGGTATGGATTGGGGAGGGCAAGGAATAGACAAAAGCACTAGGGGAAGAGTTGACAAGGAGAAAATCTGTACGGTCATGTAGTTTGGGGAATGATTTACTAGAGAACTTTACCTTTCATTTTGCTCTGCTATTTTCACATCTCTGTCATTTTCCCTTCCTTTTCCCCAGATGTCCTTTAATTTCCTTTTGTTTAATTCAAGCATTCTTTAGATTCTTGGGGATTTCCAGGCTTGTCCCTATATCTCCCCCTGTACGTGAATATGAAAAAGGCACAGCCTAGAGTCTCTAATCATTATTTCACAATCATTCCTGAAATTTATTGAGTCTGTAACTTCCACTTGGCACTCAGAATTGCTCCAGCCCCGCCCTGGCTGGCCAAGGATTCACCCTTCCCCAACGAATCCTTACTCTCCAGCTTCTAAATGTCCCCTTTCCCTAGGCTGAATGTGTGAGCATTTAAAAAAATAAAAACAGTAAAACAGAACTCAGATTGCTGCACAATCCCACTTCTTGCAGAAACTAAAAAGCAAGGACTAGGAAGACAGCCCATAGAAGATGCCATGTGCCATGGGGGCTTGCAGTGGACCTCTTTGTGTCTATTTTCAGTTTAGCTTCTGAGAACACCACTTTGAGCCACCTTCTCCACTCAAGCCTTACATTATATTGCAAGCTAATAAACACAACAGCTTTCTTTCTGTCACAGCTTAACTTTCTCACCGCCCATACCAGTTTCTTCAGGTCCTTGGTTCTTCTCTATTAAACTCTCTTCATTCCTTCAGTGGTGTTTTGTGCATTCCTTCCATCCAGCAGAGACACTGTATACTAGAATTTTCTTACAGTTACTTTGAATCTTCCAGCTTAGTTCATTCTTGACCTTTGCCTTGATTAAAGATATTGTGATAACAAACTGATACAACTCTTGCTATCACAGGAAAAGGAAACAATTACAATCCCACAAAATTCCAGTGCTAAAATTTTTTCTCTGCCTAGCTGTCTGGATCTCTCCTTTTCATTGTATGCTCTGCCATCTCCACCCTTTGTCTGAGAAGATTTTTAATTTTTTTTTTATTGTCCCACCCTAGAAATTTAACTAGAACATATGTGGCTTTGGGTTGCTATGACCCAACACTTTCCTCAAATCTAACTCACCTATTACTTCTGTCTTAATTTAGGTTTCCTTAAAATTTGACTCTGGAATAAGAATCTGAGTGCAAGTGATTTATTTGAAAAGTGATTCTAGAAAATACTGATAGGGATGTGAGGAAGTAAGATACAGAAGAGAAGACAATCAATAAAAGGTATGTTATCAAATCAGTTGTTGCTCGTGGAGAGTGATTAACTAGAACTTAATCTTTCTGAAAAACTCTGGAAATCAGTATAGAGCACATGCCTCAGATTAACCCACTCAAGGGACACAGAAGCTGGGTAGTTATATACTAACTTTAGTAAGTCATTGGTTAAGAGCTCTTCCTGGGGACATTAATTGCCTGGCACTTCTGGCTTGCCATGATCATGGGCAAAGATGTCTTTGACCACCAGAGAAAATGCTCAAGCTTTGTGAAATATATGTACAGTAGCTTTACAATATTGAAGTTCCATGGAGTTGGATATGACATAACAGCATTTAATATTCACTGCCTATACTTTCTGTGTATCTTTGTTCAAATCTGAAAGTGACAATATGGCTCAGCTTGATTCTTGGGTATTGGTCTATTTAAAGTTAGCACTGGGTATTGGTCATCTGGAATAAAAATGTCTACCTAGGCTCACTCCTCTAGTAATGGCTTTCAGGCACCTCCAAAGGTGACAAAGCAAAGCCTCGGAAAACTTGGAACTGTGTCTATGAATCCAACATCCTCTGTGGCATAACTAGTCAGTGCCGTTACTTTATCTCTTTGGTTGCCAGGTTACCAGAGTGCACATCCATTCCTGCCTTCACAAACAAGGCAATATTCTCACGAAATAATCTGCCTACGCTCTGCCAGCCTATATAATTACCCACTGGCATGGCTACATACTCTTGTGAAGGTCTCATAGTCTTAAGTCCCCTTGGGCAGGATTTTGCTTTCTCTTCACCACTATTTTCTGAAAAGATTATCTTAAAGGAAAACACCATCTTCACATAAAGAATCTCATAAAAGAAAGAATAATAACAATTTTATCTCTGGCTCTGAGCCAAACCCTGAGTCCATTCCTGTCCAGTGCGGATGTGGAGCTTCCCCATACCTGTGTATCTCATAGTGCCTGAGGATAATTTCACCCATTCAGTAGTGTTTTGCATATCTGATGGAAAAAAGATTGGGAGTCCCACTCATGCAGAAGATCAGACAAGTAAAGTGGAGATAGTTTCCACATTTCATCTCTGTTATGAGTACAAAAACAACCAAGTATGGCTATCAACAGAGTACTGACAGTAGTGTCACACTGCACAGGTTTCTTGTCAGTAAGTCCAGGATGACATAAGGAAAACACATTTCAAAGATGTCTAAAGTTTGTCTTGAAATAAAGGAATTCTCCTAGGGATGCCTTGTCATTAGGGAAAGTAGAGCAACTTTTCTCTTAACCCTAGGTTTCCATGCTAAAATTTCTTATTAAGAGAATTATTTTGATAATATTATGCTTTCAAAGGGAAATTATTTTATTTTATAAATTCCAAAAGATTTAAATCATTTCAAAGTTTCCTAATAAAGTTGGCAATAGGTAGCACTTTAGGTGTTGAACCCTCAAAAGGAGAACAATTATCTATGAAAGAATTCAGCTTGTAAATTCAGGGAAGTCCAAAGCTAACAACTCTGTAGGCCTGCCTAAGAGGAATGGCATCCATTCTTTTTCTTCATTTTAGTTTATATTGCCATGTGTATTTGTCTTCATATATCTTTATTTTTACTATAATAATTAATGCATGCTAAATATACAAATTAATGGGTGACAGGCTGTCACCCATTAATGGTTAACTGTCGTACGACTATGACAGCTCCATACATATATATATCATGCTTTGATTATGTCCACCCTTCCTTGTACTCTCTCTTGACAGGAAGGCATCTTTAAAATCCTGAACCAAAACTTACTGTTAAGAAATAAATTAAAGCTTTGTTTTGAAAATCATTTGTGCTGCATTAGAAGGTCTACTGATCTTAGACACCATGGACTTCAAAATGTCACTGCAGTTTCAGAGAGAATAGCAATTCAATACCATTTGAACAAAATACTTTATTTCAAAACACTTCTCATTTCTCTGCAGTTGATTTCATTTTTACATAGTAAATTTAATACTTTTTAAGTAATTTTTCTCCTGTATCGTCTCAGTTTTGAAATTTTTATAGTCAATAATTTACTCAACTGAACAGCTCAGCTATTTGATTTTTTTGGCTTATATATGGGATTCATTTTTCAAGAAATGTGTTAGAGGAACTCAGGCTGTACCACTACTCCCAGCACACAGAAAGGGGCTTCCAGGCCACCATTCCACCACTCCCAGCACAGAGGAAGGGGCTTCTGGGCCACCCTTCCACCGCTCCCAGTGCAGAGGAGGAGGTTTCCAAGTTGCCGTACCACTGCTTCCAGAGCAGAAGAAGGGGTGTCTGGGCCACCATTCTGCCGCTCCCAGGGCAGAGGAGGTGAGCCAAACAGGCCCAACAGCACCCAAATATCCCCCTGCCAGCACCCCCTTCGAAATGAGAAGACACATAAACAAGTCTCAAAACCAGACTTCCAGATCACCTAAAGCAACCCCAAAGGGAAATGAGATGGAACACTCTAATACTTGACAACCTGGACTCTCTGAACTGGCAACAATGCTCATAGTACAAGACATGATTAATAAATCTAGAGAGGAGCTCAGAAACATGATGGAATCCCAACATAGGAAATAAATTGAATCCATAAAATGTATATAAACAGATTTCTAGGAGAATAAAAACTCCATTGAAAGTCTACACAGCAGAATGAGCAAATGTGAGGACAGAATTTCGGATACAGAAGCAAAGATTGCAAATAGTGACCAGGTAAAGAAAAATTGCTTCAAAATTGTAAGGGACCAGGAGAAATCAATCCAGCAGCTGCTAAATGATGCAAAGAAGAATAACATAAGACTGATTGGAGTCAATGAAGAAACACGAGAGAGTGCAGGTGACATAAAAACCTGTTCACAGAAGTGATGGCAGAAAATTTCCCAAGCAAGGGAAAAGAACTTGACATACAGATAAGTGAGGCATATAGGGCTCCATCTAGCCTTGACCAAAAAAAAATCTACACGTAGGCATATAATTCTTAAGATTCCAGAAACTCAACAGAAGAACAAAGTTCTACAAGCAGTTAGAGAAAAGAAACAAATCACATACAAAGGAAA